>PVKM010006448.1:0-44273 GCA_004027735.1 Carollia perspicillata | reverse complement strand
GAGTCTGTAGGATTTTCCATGTACACTATCGTATCATCTGCAAACAGTGACAGTTTTGTTTCATCCTTTCCAATTTGGATGCCTGTTATTTCCTTTACTTGTCTGATTGCTATGGCTAAAGCTTCCAAAACTATATTGAATAGAAGTGGCGAAAGTGGACAATCTTGTCTTGTTCCTGATCTTAGTGGAAAGGATTTTAGCTTTTGCCCATTGAGTATGATGTTGGCTGTAGGTCTCTCATATATCCCCTTTATTATGTTGAGGAATGCTCCCTCAATTCCCACTTTGCTGAGTGTTTTTATCATAAATGGGTGCTGTACCTTGTCAAATACTTTTTCTGCATCTATTGATATGATCATGTAATTTTTGTCTTTGCTTTTGTTTATGTGATGTATTACATTTACTGATTTCCGAATGTTGAACCATCCTTGCATCCCTGGGATGAATCCCACTTGGCCATGGTGTATGATCTTTTTAATGTATTGTTAGATGCGGTTTGCCAATATTTTGTTAAGGGTTTTAGTGTCTATGTTCATCAGCGATATTGGCCTGAAGTTTTCTTTCTTTGTTGTGTCTTTATCTGGTTTTGGGATTAGGATGATGCTGGCTTCATTGGAGGAGTTTGGGAGTCTTCCATCAGTTTGGATTTTTTGTAATAGTCTGTGAAAGATAGGAGTTAGTTCTTGCTTAAATGCTCTGTAGAATTCTCCTGTGAACCCATCTGGTCCAGGGCTTTTGTGTGTCAGGAGTTTTTTGATCACTGTTTCAATTTCATCTGCTGTTATTGGTGTGTTCAGGCTTTTTGCTTCTTCTTCGTTTAGTTTTGGAAGATTATATTTTTCTAGAAATTTGTCCATTTCACCCAGGTTTTCAAATTTCTTGGCATATAGATTCTCATAGTAAATTCTTATAATCCTTTGTATTTCCGTGGTGTCAATTGTAATCTATCCTCTTTCATTTGTGAATGTTTTTATTTGGGTCCTCTCTCTTTTTTTCTTGATGAGCCTGCTTAAAGGCTTGTCGATTTTGTTTATCTTTTCAGAAAAACAGCTCCTGGATTCATTGATCCTTAGTATTGTGCTTTTGGTCTCTATTTCATTTAATTCTTCTGTGATCTTGGTTATTTCCTTCCTTCTACTAGGTCTGGGCTGTCTTTGTTGTTGTTCCTCAAGTTGTTGTAAGCATAGGGTTAGGTTGTTTGTTTGAAATGTTTCCATGCGTTTTAGGTAGGCCTGTATTGCTATGAACTTCACTCTCAGGACTGCCTTTGCTATGTCCCATTAGTTTTGGGTTGTCATAAGTTCATTTTCATTTGTTTCCAGAAACTTTTTGATTCCTTCCCTAATTTAATTCTTGACCCATTCATTGTTTAATAGCATACTATTCAGTCTCCATGATTTTGAATGTTTTGTTTTTTTTTCCTTGGGGTTGGTTTCTAATTTGAGTGACCTGTGGTCAGAAAAAATGCTTGGTATGATTTCAATTTCCTTCAATTTGTTGAGGCTTGTTTTGTATCCTATGATGTGGTCTATATTTGAAAATGTACCATGTGCATTTGAATTGAATGTGCATTTAGCTTCTTTTGGATGCAGGGCTCTATATAGATCAGTTAAGTCCATTTCATCTAGGGCATTGTTCAATTCCATAATATCTTTGTTGATATTTTGTTTGGAAGATCTGTCCATTTTTGAGAGTGGGTTGTTAAAATCCGCTACTATAATTGTGTTGCTATCAATGTGTTTCTTGAAGTCTTCTAAGATTTTTTTTAATGTATTTGGATGCTCCTATGTTGGGTGCATATATATTTACAATGTTTATGTCTTGTTGGTGGAGTCTTTTCTTGAGTATTATGAAGTGACCTTCTGGGTCTCTCTTGATAGCTCTTTTTATGAAGTCTATTTTGTCTGATATGAGTATTGCTACCCTGGCTTTTTTTTCCTGTCCATTTGCTTGGAAAATTTGTTGCCAGCCCTTCACTTTCAATCTATGTACTTCTTTTGTCCTCGGGTGGGTCTCTTGTAGGCAGCATATGTGTGGGTCATGCTTTCTTATCCATTCAGCTATTCTGTGTCTTTTGATTGGAACATTTAATCCATTTACATTTAAGGTTATTATGGATAGGTACTTATTCATTGCCTTTTTTGTACCTATGTTCCTGTCTGTTTCTCTCTTTTCCTCCTTTTCCTTAGAGCAGTCCCTTTAGCATCTCTTGCAGCGCTGGATTGGTGGTTGCATATTCTTTTAGACTTCTTTTGCCTTGGATGCTCTTTGTTTGGCCTTCTATCTTGATTGAGAGCCTTGCTGGGTAAAGCAGCCTAGGTCGCAGGCCTCTGATTCTCATTACTTGGAATATTTATTGTCATTCTCTTCTGGCTTGGAGTGTTTCCATTGAGAATTTATCAGCTAACCTTATTGGGGCTCCCTTGTATGTTACTTCCTTCTTCTCCCTTGCTGTCTTTGAGATTATCTCTTTGTCTTGGAATTTTGCCATTTTAATTATGATGTGTCTTGAAGTGGGCCTCCTTGGGTTCCTCTTGATTGGGACTGTCTGTGTTTCCTGTGTTTGTGTGACTTTTTCTCTTGTCAAATTAGGGAAGTTTTCCATCATTACCTTTTCAAATAGATTTTCTATCCCTTGCTCTTCTCCTTCTCGTATCCCTATTATTCAGATATTATTATGTTTCATATTGTCTTGCATTTCTCTTAATCCCTCTTCATTCTTTTTTGGCCTTTTTTCCTTTACATTGTCCTTCTGGGTGTTTTTTCTACTTTGTCCTCTAACTCGCTGATCCGATCTTCTGCTTCATCCATCCTGCTTTTGATTGCTTCCACTGTGTTCTTCAGTTCAGCCATTGTATTCTTCATTTCCTCTTGGCCCTTGTTTATTTTGTCTATTTCCTTTTTCATGTTAATATAGTTTGCGGTGAGCTGGTCGTAGTTCTCCTGTAGTTTCTGGTAGTTTATTGTCATCTCACGGAACTTCCTGATAACCAGTTCTTCGAATTCAATATCTGATAGCTGACTTGCTTCTATTTTGTTTAGCATTGTTTCTGAGGCTTCCTCCTTTCCTTTCATTTGGGGATTATCTGTTTGTCTTCTTGTTGTTTGTGAGACTCTATTTGATAGCTTACATTTCTTAAGTGGATTTGTTCTGGTTCTCAGGGTTTATGGTGTGAACTTCTGTGGTAGAATGCCTGTGAGATTCAGTGGTGTAGTCTCCTTCAGATATCCTGGTGTTCACCGCTTCCACCTACTCTTTTTTGTGCTCAGTTGGAGGGGGAGGTAAAATGGTTTATGACAGTAGGGAAGTATTCTATGATATTTACAGTAGCCACCAGTATAAGAGATAGGAGATCTTTTAGCTATGTGTAGTGTTAACCGTGTTCCTCAACTCAACTGGCCACTTTTAGGAAAGGATGGGCAGAAGATAAGACTCTTGATGGGAAGGGAAGGGTTGTGAGTTGGATCTAGAAAGCAGTGACGTTGTGGGACGTCAGATTCTGGGGTAAGGTGAGAGTAAAAGGTAGTACATAAGTGTGGCATATGAGAGAATAGTGTTAACCTCCCTAATAATAGAGTTCAGGAGACTGTGATGTGGGCTTGTATCCGGGGAGGGTGCTTTGCAGTATTTACACTTGTGTGGAACAGCAGTTATTTTCAATAATATTAGAGCAATATTCATATGCCAGAATGTATGTGATCTGAATAACCTGAACAGGGGGTATAGGACCTTGAGTAGTGTGATGATGGAACACAATTCACGTGAAGGACTGTAAGTTAGTGATATAATATAGAAGAGAGAACACACAAAACCTGTCAAATGGTACAATATACCCTGCCAAGTAAAGAAGAGTATACAGAAAGAAGGAGTATACAAAAATACTATTGAGATAAAAGATGTAGGAATAATGAAAAAAGGAGAAAATATTATAATCCAAATATGCAGCAACTTGCAGTTTCCCTGCAATAGTCAAGTGAAATTTGTCTCACTGTCTCAGCTGTTGGGTTGCCTCCTGTTTGAGTGCACTCCAGGTCCTTTCACAGTTCCAAGTTTTTCTCTTGCTTGTGGGTATATTTTTTAAAAAATGGCAGGTGAAGTAAGAAAGGAGAGATAAAATTCGAAAGAAAGTGTGCAGTACTAAATCAAGAAAGAAGGGGAGAGAGGAAAAAGCAATTGGAGGTTAAAACAGTAATGCAAATTTTAAAAATAATAATAACAAAATGATTACTTAGAAAAACAGCATAAAAAAAACACACCTGTTGTTGGTTTCAAACTGGCCAAACAATTTTTTTTCTGGTCGTGCTGGCTGCAAAAGTCTGGGGAGTGATTGGTGTGGCGTTTCTCCCTTCCCAATGTTTACTCAGCCTGTCTTGCAAGCACTGTCCCAATAGCTAGTCTGACTCCTTTCCCCAATATCTTTGATGTGGGAGTCCTGGTTTTCTTCAGAATGCTTTTCCCCGATGGTTATTGCTAGACGCTGGTGTGTAGGGGTGCCCACTTGGCTAGGCTGGGCTGCCTCCGTCCAGTGAGTTTGGTCTCAAACCCTTCCCAATGCTACCGAGAGGGAGTCGCTGTGCCTTCCCTTTAACTCTGGGGTCTCTGCCTGGCTGGGTTGGGAGTCAGCTTCGGGGCTGTTACAGCAGATTCCCCAGCCCCTCTGTTTGATAAATTCTTCCTATTCAAGCCTGGCGCCCCGTGTAGCCCAATTCTCCAGGCAGCCCGGTGCCTATCGGGGTCATTGTGCATCACAGCCTGACTCTCAGCTCTCCCGAGCTGGTGACCACAGACTCTGTGAGTAATCACACCCCATGCGTCTTGCCTCTTCCTCCTTATTCCCCTCTCTGTGACCAGAACTCTGCTGTTGTTGCTCCAACCCTGGTCTGTCGGGGAGGGAGGAAGCAGATGACCCAGCTCTCTCCCAAAGATTTCAGCAGGCCCTCTGCTTTCAAGCAGTCTGTGGTAGACCGAGCGCCAGCTCTGGGCACCCAGCCTGGGGCTACAAATGCACCCCGGTCCCTGTGCTGGTCCCCGGGACCTTACTGTCCTGAAATATCCTTCTTACCATCTGGTTTCTGGTTTTTCAGTGTCTGGTACAGCTTTGTGGACTCTTATTTTCAAATACGCTGCAGTAGTGTTGTCTGTCTGCTCTGTTCCTCCATGGATTAACCAGTTTTTCCTCCTGTGTGTAGGGGGAACTGAAATCCGCTCCCTCCTACTCTGTCACCATCTTCCCTTTCAACAGACAACAATTTTATGTACAAGCTGTCATTTTTATACAAATTAGGAGAGTCTTAAAAATATACTAAGTATTGATAAAGTTATTATTATTATAAATTTCTACATGGAGTATGATTGATAAAATTGAAATTAATATTTCTTAGGTGTAATTTGTTGATATATATTAAGACCCTAAAATATCTAACATTTCCTCTTCTGGAAGTTATCCTAAGGAAATAATTTTAGATATTCTTAGAAATTCATGTCCAAGGTATTAAATCTCAGTATAATTAAAAAATAAAATATTAGAAATATCCTATCATCCATATGTGAATGACAAATTTTAATGGTACCTATATTGCTAGAATACTCCGAAGCCATTAAAATAATATTTTAAGGAATATTTAATGACATAGAAAAACAACATGCTATAACATATATTAATTGAAAAAATTAATAAACAAAACAGTATGTATAGTCTTTCAAAAATATATGTATAGATAAAAAACACTGGAAGGAAAATTACCTAACTCTTAAAGGTTTTCTCAGGTTACAGGAGATCAGTTAATTTTTACTTTTTAATATATTCTTCTAATTTCCCAAATTGTATACAGTAAACCTATATTATTTTTGATATCAGGAAAACAAACACTTAAAGAAGTTAGGTACTATACTACAGAGTCCATATTAAGTGCTGAAGAGGTGGCATTGGCAGGATTATACATTATTCTGAATTATTCTGAGGTGCGACAGATATACATATATTCTTTATTTTCATTTTTCAATTAGATCATACCTTCTAAATTTTTCTTCTTATTTTTCCTTTTCTGGAGGTCTCATTTAGATGATAACATGTATGAAGATTTGCATTTTAAAATAACCCTTTCCTTTATAGTTTACCTTTTATATGTTAAAAATAATGTTACAAAAATATTTTTCCCTCTTCACTCTTCTTGTCCATATGTACATTTTTTGTAAAAGCAGATTTATCTCATCAGTGTTAGACATCTGGTTCACAAATTTTATTTTTAAAATGAGGAATTTTAACATTGTAACATTTAATTGCAATCTGTACAGATTTTCAGTACTATAAAAGTGATGTAGGCTTTCTCTGAAGGCTAATTTGGCAAATTATATTTTTCTGTGCCCTTTTCAGGGCATAGCCAATTTGACAGAGGACCTTTCTAATATTCCTCAATATTTGATTTCATGTTTGGATTTTTTGACTCTGAGGTATACAATATCCCTGACAATTTGGAACCAAACAAAAAAAGAGTTTATGAGTTGGCAGTCATTGAGATGCTCCAAATTTCAAATTCAGCCTTGGCTAAATGCACTCTTTCAACACAACGAACTGCTTTCTTTTTTATATTTAATTTTTTATTTCTAAATTGTTGTTCAAATACAATTGTCTCCATTTTCCAGAAAGGCAAATTTATTTGATTGCTTTCCCATCTAGTAGTTTAACTTTGAACAGCCTAAGTACAAAAACCAATATACTTTGGGGCACTTCTTTAATTGATGTGTGTATAAACTTTTCACATATTAAGTATGCACCTAAATGCAAAAGGTTTATTTAGTATTATGCAGATGTCAGAACTATTTAGATATTGTAAAGAAAATTATAATGAAAGAAACAAACAAACAGATGCTTCACTCCAACTCCATAGCTAGTAGGTGAAAATGTCATCTGTACAATGTCACCCTGATTGCAGATGTAGCTCACCTGCTACAGAAAATATCTGTGGCCTAATTCTGTAGTCTGTCCCTTGGATAAATAGAGACTATGGCCTTCAGTAGGACTGTATTTACTATGTGTGCAATCATTTAACTAGATATGTTTCAATTCAAATTATATGTTATAACATGGAGCATCTGATAGAAATAAATACCTTTTGTATTTTTGGTGTGTGAGCACAGAAAGTAAGGGCTAAAAATTAAGGAAAATCAAGGGAAACACCTCTAGCTTCCCTTCAGCCCCCACTTTTCTATCTCAATTCTTTAATATAAAAGTAGTCATTCAAAGAAACCTTGAGAATGCCTGAAATTTGATGATGAATCAACTTAAGATTCACGTTTTCCCTTTGTATGACTTAAAGATGAGATTGCTCAGATTAGAAAAAAATTTTCCAGGAAATTAAAATATTGAATTGATTTAAAGCTAGGATTTGAAAGAAAAAAATGTGGTAAAGTGGAGTGTTCTAGCTGAGAAAAATAAAATGTAATACTATGCAAATTCATATAATCACTAAAGTGAGTATAAAACTCCATAAGGTGATAAAAAGATTGAAAGCAAGCAATTTTGTTTATTGAATTTTGAGTTTATTGGCAGTTTTCAGACAGTGAGGGTTTGGTACATGCTGCCGCATAGGATGTGAGTGAAGGTGATTCTGAACTTGCTGATGGACCCTGAATAGTCCTAAAGGCTTGAAGTTCTTTCCCACCTTCCACTCTCCTTGGCTGCTATTGCCTAGGATCCAAGAACAGGATTGATTACATGTAGCTGAAATGTTCTTGTTTACCAGTGCCTTTGTGAGGGAGATTGAGGCACCCAAGGAGATAGAGATACACAAAACCCCTCTGCAAGAAATGGTAATCTCAGTGGGTTGGTACCTTTGAAAACACCTCTGTTAATGTCCTGAATGAATGTAATATACTATTCGACAATTATTAAGAAAAATGTTGCTATCTGGGGGAAAAGCAGATAGAGTTCTAGTGTCTTTTTTATTTTATTTTTTTGTGGTTACTCATTATAAACTAAATTCACTTATATTGTAAAAAATATGGGAAAATATATAATTATTTGAAGAGGCTGGAAAATCATCAATAATTTCACCTCTCAGGGACAACTATCATTAACTTTCTGTTCAGTGCCTGGAACAAAATAGGCACTCAATAAAAGTTATAGAATTAGTAAAAAGAACTTCCACGTTTTTACTATTTTAAAATTGGGGTCATTTTAGTTGAGATTATTCTGTTATTTTCCTGTCTTTACATTATATCATGAGATTTTTTTCTACATAATTAGAATATATTTATAAGCAAGATTTCATTTATTTATTTATTTTATGTTAAAATGTTTTATTTAGAGCTGGCCTGTGAACCAAAGGTTTACCTTGTCTGAGAAGCACTTTATCTGCCCTTCCATTCTAAATGATAACTTTGCTGGATAGAGTAATTTAGGTTGTAGATCCTTGCTTTCCATCACTTTGAATACTTGCACAGTTTCTTTTGATAAATCTGCTGATAACCATATGGGAACTCCTTTGTAGGTAGCTCTGCATTTCTCTTGCTGCTTTTAAGATTCTTGCTTTACCTTTAACCTTTGGCATTTTATATTTTGATGTGTCTTGGTGTGGTCCTCTTTGTATCCATCTTGTTTGGGACTCTCTGTGCTTCCTGGACTTGTATGTCTATTTCCTCTACCAAATTAAGGAAGTTTTCTTTCATTGTTTTTTCTAATACGTTTTCAATTTTTTGCTCTTTCTCTTCTCCTTCTAGCACCCCTGTGATTCAACTGTTGGTATATTTGAAGTTGTCTCAAATGCTCCTTAGCCTACCCTTGTTTTTTTTTTTTTTAATTCTTTTTTCATCTTCCTGTTCTGTTCTTTCCTTCTTTATGCTCCAAATCATAGATTTGGTTCTTGGCTTCATCCATTCCACTGTTGGATCCCTGTAGTTTTTTTTTTTCTTTTTTTCACTTAGTGTAACCTTCATTGCTGCCTGGGTCCTTTTTTATGCTATTGAAGTACCCAATTAGTTCCTTGAACACCCTAATAACCAGTGTTTTAAACTCTGCATCTGATAGGTTGCTTAGTTCCGTTTCGTTTTGTTCTTTTTCTGGAGTTTTGTTCTGTTCTTTCATTTGGGCCATATTTCTTTGTCTCCTCATTTTGGCATCCTCCCTTTGTTTCTATGTATTAGGTAGAGCTTCTTTGACTCCCTGTCCTAGTAGTGTGTCCTATTGTGGCACACTGGTAAATTGAATGGGGCAGAGCCTTAGATAATTGCCAGGGCAGGGCAACCCATGTGAACCAAGTTGATGGAGTCTCTGATATGGTGTTGCTGCTCTGTGTGTGTGGTGGAGGGGCTCAGAAAGGGGACAATGCTGCTGCCTGGCTTCTCGAATTTTGATGGTGAGGAAGTGTCACCTGGTACTTACCCTGATGCCAGACACTGCAATTTCTCTCTGTATTCCACAAGTGCCCTGGCTGCTGCCTGGGTGCTGAAGCCCAGAGATAGTGAGTCTGTGTAAGTCCTAAGTGTGTTGGGGGCCCTTTAATAGGAGACTCCTAAGAATCCTGCAATTGCTTCCACCACCCTAACTCCTGTGGTTTTTACAGCCAGAAGTTATGGGGACTTATCTTCCTGTCACTGCAACCCCAGGCTGGGTGGTCTGGTGTAGGGCTGGAGTACCTTATTCCCAAGGTATCCCTTCTGATTTTTATTTACCATATGTGGGTGCAGGACTTCCCATTCCACACTTCTGCACCTTCACACCTCTCCACCTCTCTCCACATATCTGCATCTCCAAGCATCCTACCCATCTGGATGAATGTGACTTCTTTAATTCCTTGGTTGTAGGACTCCCATACAGCTCCATTTTCTGACAATTCTGGGTGACATGTGTTTTGTAGTCTAGTTGTAATTTTTGCTATGGTTATGTGAGGAGATGAGTCATATTTACATACATCTCCATCTTGTGAAGAAATCCGTTTATTGATTTTAGAGAGAGAGGAAACAGGGAAGACAGTGAGAGAGGGAGAGAGACATTGATGTCAGAGGGAAACATCCGTCTCCTGCCTCCTGTACATGTTCCAACCAGGAACTGAAACTGCAACCTAGGTATGTGCCCAGACTGGGAATTTAATCAGTAACCTTTCGGAGTATGGGTGATGCTCCAACCAACTGAGCACACCCAGTCACGACTGTTTATTCTTATTTTTTTACTTACAGTTTTTGCAACCATTATATAGAAAAATTTATCAGTCTTTTAATTTATTATGTTTTGTTGCTTTTAAGCTATGAAGCTTTCTCCCAACCTGAGATTTTAAATATATATACTATATACGTATATATGCTTATGTGTGTGTATTCATGTATATTAATATATATCACATTTTTAAGTAGCCTAATGAATTCATTTTTATTACATATTTACTTCATTATTATTTTATTTTGACATATGGTAGAAGGTTACAATATAAATTTTTTTTCCAAATGGTTAATTGACATTGTACCATTTGTTGCTTTTTCTCAATATGTCTAAATGTTTCTTTCTTTTTAAAATTTTTCAATTGTTCAAGTGCAGTTATCTCCATTTTCCCACCACCACTCCTCTCTGCTCTACCCATACTCATGTTCCACCCTCTATACTTGCCCCCTTGGCTTTGTCCATGTGTCCTTTATACATGTTTCTTGATGACACTTCCTATTTTACTCCGTTTTCCTCTCCCTTCTCCCCTCTGGTTACTCTCAGTTTGTTCCTTATTTCAAAGTCTCCAGTTATATTTTGCTTGCTTGTTTTATTGATTAGGTTCCACTTATAGGTGAAATCATATGGTATTTGTCTTTCACTGCTTGGCTTATTTCATTTAGCATAATGCTCTCCAGTTCCATCCATGCTATTGTGAAGTGTAGGAGCTCCTTTCTTTTTGCTACATAGCTATTACATCCTGTAAATGTACCATAGTTTTTTGATCCATTCATTTACTGATCGACACTTATGCTGTTTCCAGCTCTTGGCTATTGTAAATAATGCTACTATGAGCATTAGGGTGCATAGGTTCTTTTGAATTAGTGTTTCAGGATTTTTGGGATATAATTCCAGCAGTGAAATCACTAGGTCAAAAGGCATTTGCATTTTCAGTTTTTTGAGGAAATTCCATAGAGTTTTCCACAGTGGCTACACCAGTCTGAATTCCTGCCAGCAGTGTAGTAGGGTTCCCTTTTCTCCACATCCTCTCCAACACTTGTTTGTAGATTTGTTTATGATGGCCATTCTCACTGGCATGAAGTGGTATCCCATTGTGGTTTTAATTTGCATCCCTCTGGTGGCCAATGATGCTGAACTTCCTTTAATATGTCTTTGGGCCCTCGTTATGTCTTCCTTGCAGAAGTGTCTGTTTGGGTCCTTTGCCCATTTTTAAATTGTGTTGTTTGCCTTCCTGGAGTGGAGTCCTGTGAGGTCCTTATATATTAGAGATCAAGCCCTTGACGAAGGCCTTATTTGTAAATATGTTTTCCCATATGGTTGGTTCTCTTTTCACTTTACTGGTGTTTTCTTTAGCAGTGCACAAGCTTTTTATCCACTCATTTGTTTATTCTTTCCTTTATGCTCCATGTTCTAGGTGATATATTGGTGAAAATATTGCTGTATAGAATATCAGAGATTTTCCTGCTTATGTTATCCTTTAGGACTTTTATGGTGTTGTGACTTATATTTAAATATTTTATTCATTCTCAGTTTATTTTTGTGTGTTGTGTAAGTTAGTGGTTTGAGTTTCATTTTTTTTGCATGTAGCTTTTCAAATCTCTCAACACCATTTTGAAGAGGCTATTTTACTCCATTCTATGCTTCTGATCCCTTTTTCGAATATTAATTGACCATAGAGACTTGGATTTATTTCTGGGCTCTCTATTCTGTTCCATTGATCTATGTGCCTGTTTTATGTGTACCATGCCAGTACCAGACTGTTTGATTACCATGGCCTTGTAATATAGTTTGATGTCAGATATTGTGATACCCCCTACTTTGTTCTTCCTTCTCAAAGTTGCTGAGGCTACTTGGGGTCATTTATGATTCCATATACATTTTTGAAGTGTTTTTTCTATGTCTGTGAAATATGTCATTAGTATTTTAATAGGGATTGCAATCAATCTATAAATTGCTTTGGGTAGTATGGACATTTTGATAATGTTAATTCTTCCAATCCACGAACACAGTATATGCTTCCATTTGTTTCTGTCTTCCTTAATTTCTTTCTTTAGTGTTGTGTAGTTTTCTGAGTACAGGTCTTTTACCTCATTTGTTAGCTGTATTCCTAGGTACTTATTTTTTTTTTTGTTGCTATATCAAATGGTATTTTTTCCTGATTTCGTTTCTGATAATTAATTGTTGGTGTACAAAAATGCCTTCAGTTTCTGAATATTGAGTTTGTATGCTTCTGTTTTGCTAAATTTACTTATTAGGTCAAGTAGTTTTTGGTGCAGTCTATAGAGTTTTCTGTGTATACTATAATGTCATCTGTAGACAATGATAGTTTTGTTTATTCTTTTTCAATTTGGATGCCTTTTGTTTCTTTTTCTAGTCCGATTGCCATGGCTAGAACTTCCAATACTATGTCGAGTAGAAGTGGTGGAAGTGGACATCTTTGTCTTATTTCTGATTTCAGTGGGAAAGCTTTTAGTTTTTGCCTCTTAAGTATGATGTTGACTGTAGGTTTCTTGTATATGGTCTTTATTATGTTGAGGCATGCTCCATTTAGTCCCACTTTGCTGAGTAATTTTTATCAAAAATGGCTGCTGACTTTTTACCCTTAGTTGTTTATTTCTCCTCTTCCCTGCTGCTTTCTGGTGCTTCTTCAGAATCTTGTATA
Source organism: Carollia perspicillata (assembly GCA_004027735.1). Taxonomy (NCBI): domain Eukaryota; kingdom Metazoa; phylum Chordata; class Mammalia; order Chiroptera; family Phyllostomidae; genus Carollia; species Carollia perspicillata. Next base: position 31,457 of record PVKM010006448.1, on the reverse strand, counting down.
TTGTTTTTATATAGACTAGGAACTTTTCTGAGCTAGTTATTTTTCCCATTGATCTGTTTTTCTAGTCTTGTACCACTACCACACTGATTTAATTAATGCTGTTTTCATATAGATTTTAATAGATGGTAAGTTTAATTTCTTTTTATTCTTTGTCTTTTCCAAAAGTTCTATTTTTTTATATCTTTCAGATAAACTTTGAAATCATATTAAGCTTATAAAATTATTATGTTGGGATTTTGATGGGAAATGTGTCAAACTGCTACATAAATTTAGAAAGAATTTTCTTGTGTATACAGTTTTATCTTTTATGTAAGAACATGTCATCTTTCCATTTAGCTGTTTCATTCTAATATAATAAGTAAATTTATATAGTTGTTCTTACATTCCTTATTAACCTTATTTCCAGATATCTTATAGTTTTGCTGTTATTTTGTGGGGTTTCTTTATTTCCATTACAATTTTAACCAGATAAAGCTGTTGGTATGTAGGAGAGCTCTTGACATTTGCAACTCTATTTTGTATCTAACTCTTCTTGTTTTTTTAGGTATAGTTTTTCTTGTATAGTTGGGAGAATAAAAGTCAGGACTTATAGATCTGAGCATGGAAAGAGCAGGATAATGATCAGATGTTGGATTCTTGATGCATGTTATATTTTAAAATTCTAAAAATAGTAGTATTCAGCAGAGTGACTTTAGGGAATTTCCTCTACTTGCCTCAGGTTTGTCATTTGAAATTTTGAATAATACTACCTTTCAGAGATTCAGAGTTTCAGAGATTCTTGTGAGAATTCAATGTGAATATTCAAGCACCAGGAACATAGTAAGCCTGTAATAAATATTAAGTAGCTATTGTTATTATAACCTGTTTATACTTAAGAAGACATCTAATCTGTACCTCTCAATTTGTAAGGAATCATTCAGATTCTCATTTTCTTTTACAATGTACTGTGAAAGGCAGCATAGTCCCATTTCAAAATTAAAGAAAACTTCCCTTTGTCTCTATTTAATTATTACAAATAAATTCCAACCCAACATACTATGTTTTTGCTCTTAGTTACATGGAATCCCCTTTACATGACAATAGTTATTCTTTTCAGAACTGTTTCCTTCAAGGTTTTTCATTGTTGTGTATTATCATACTCATCTCTAGTTCAACTGTGAAGTTGGAGGTGGTCCTACATGCATTAGAGTTGCCTTGATGTGCTGATGGGAGAGCAAAACCCTTCTCTGATGTTATCCCCTTATATTTTTTTCCAGAGTCAGTGAATATCAATTTAGGCATTAATGTGGCATTTTTTCAGCCTTTTAACTGCTTGATTCTATGCTGGGCATCTTCCACCTAAGAAGCTCTGGAGATGGCAGTTTCATGTACTATTGACTTGGAGTTGTGATCTTCACTTTAATAAACACTGCCCCAAACCTTTCTCCTCCTGTGACCTGCTGCTTTTGCAGACATGGGCTCTTTTTGGGTGCCACTGCTTTTTCTTTTTTCTCTCATGCAGCTGACTTACAAATGAATTTTAATAGCCAGTTCATGGTGAGGAACTTTTGAGCTCACATTCCCAGGACTATGCTATGTCCCAGACATGTCCTTCTTCCACCTGGGAGACCAGTTCCTGGTGTCTCTTATCTTAGGATATTTTACACTTTTATCAGTTTTAGGATGGAACACAGTGGACTGGAGCAGGGGCTTCATTTCCACTTTGACCTCTTGGTGATCAGTTTATAATTTGGGGGATTTTAGCAAAATGCCAGGTGGCTGGTGGAGAGTGGAAAAAGAGAACAAAATTTTACTTCTCTATTATAGTATTTAACATGCATGAAATATGTGAGACCTGGCAAACATGGTCTCACTCTAAGTGAACCATTGCCACCAACAAAATAATAAGTAGCTGTGGGCCACTATTTTCTATTCAGGTTGTGCATAGCCCTGATATACCAGTTTGCTTTTTTAAATGACTACATGTTATTTCCCACAGAGTCAGCATTTGAAGATCAATCTCCTTATATTCATTTAACTACAGGCCAATCTTTTTTGTCTACTTTCTAACTTATAGATTTGAAATCCATGTATGTACAATTAAAATAATATTTAAATACAGCTCATGGTTTCCTTTGGATTTGTAGTGGCTTTGTGGTTAGGGAACATTGTTGCTTTGCCATAACACAGACCCAGAGTAAACCTCAGCTGTGCTGTAGCTATTTTGGATGACAAGTTTCTAGTTGCTTGTGTGTAATTGCCCATGTTACATCATCCTAACCATTGTGAAATGTGCACAGCACAAAGCTTATCTAATGATTCATTTCAGGTCGACAGTTCATCTCAAAGTAATTTTGGAAGTGGTTCCTTGAGTGAAACAGATTCTCTCCTTTGTTCTTGCTTTCTTGTTCAGGCCACAGGTAATTTAGTGATTGATAGCAATGTACTAGAGAGAAGCATAACATATACATTGTGCCCTGTAACCTTGAGTGTCTACCTAAAACGTTCCATGGGATGTATTTTCTCTTGCTGCAAGTAAATAACCAAGGGGAGCAAAATTCCTTCCATATCAAATCAAGGAAGCATTAACTCCAAATGAAATTTAATTTTCCTATCACTGAGCATCAGAGAAAAAAATCTATTTTCAGTGACCACAAGAAGCTTGGATACAAATTGCTCACTGCTTTTACTAGAGTTTCAGTGTGTCAGAGTATGCTAACTTTGTGATGGTAGATGTATGTATGCCTCTGTTGGTGGATTGCGCTAACCCATCTCTAAGTCAGGTTTGTGAAATTCTACTAAACTAAGACTGGCATTTTTTAAATCAAGGTTAAACATTCACAGTCTAGCTAATAGGTCATGTTTACTAATCTGTTAGCAGGAAGAGGGGCTTAAAATAATAACACCTATCTTAGGCCATGGACCTTATATGAGGGGGACCTAAAAAACCAGAATTTATTTATAAAAAATTTGTATTCTTGCATGTTTGAACTTCAGTCACCTTCAAAGTACTCTCCATTTGATGGAATATACCTGTGGAGACATTTTTCCCACTGCTCAAACCAGTTTTTGAGTTTGTCAATTTTTATACCTTTTAGTGCTTTTGCTGTTTTTTGTTTCACCTCTTCCACACTTTTAAAACCTTTGCCTTTGAGGACTTTTTTCATCTGGGGAAACAAAAGTCACTCAGGCTGAGATTGGGTGAATAGGGAGGGTGGGGCATGGGGGGTTATGTCATTTTTAGCCAAAAACTGCTGAACACTCAGCATAGTGTGGGCAGGTGCACTCATAAATCACCCATAATGAAATGGGAAAATGCGTTGAAGGAACATTAAAAAAAATGCCAAAGCTGAATGTAGCCTCTAATAACAACGCCTGGTAGTACACTGATATAGATGGGTTCCTAGAACACTCACCTAGCAGGAGAAGCCTGTACAAGGGGCCCATCCTCCAGAAGATAACTCTGGGTTTTTTGAGTCCCCCCTCATATATCACACACAGAGTACAGTTTGGTAAAAAGCCTTATAGATAATATTTCAAAGTGGGGGAAAAAAAGAGTGCCTGGAACCAGAAAGATCAGAAATACATCAAATAATTCTGGGCATTTTTGTTCCTGAATAATGCACTTTGTATATACTACATGTAACTATTAGATCAAATGAGAATATGTAGAGTTCAATATTAATTGGTTTAGTATCAGCTGATGGCCCATTTGCAGGATACAATGAAATTATGTTATCAATATAGTGTTTTATTGACTCCTTGTTTTGCAAAATTAAATAAACATAGCATAAGCATTCACAGTTGTAAGTTGTAGCAGGGAACCGGGTCTTGATTTGGAGTTTGAAAACAGAATTAAAGGTTATTGAAGCAGAAATCAAGCTGTGGCATAAGACTTCTGCCAGCATTTTTTGAAATAACTTAATTATATCTGGGTTTTGGGAGGAATAAGAACCAAAGAACAGAGATTTGGGGGGAAGTGATGTAACATGCTTTCTTAAGAATAATGCCGATATTAGCAAATCCTTTGGTTAAATAGCTTAGCTTGCTTTGGTATGGATATAGTCATTTATTTTATTCTATAATTTTTTAGTGTCTTCTTGGTGTTGTTTTGGATATTGCTTAAGGAGTAGTGAACAAAAGTAACATAATCCCTGTCTTTATGTAATGGGCAGACAAACCCCCAATATAAAATTATAATGTTATGAAAGAAAAGATTATATTAGTATGAAAGAGAAAAATAGGGGCATCTGACCTAGTCTAAGAGATTAGGGAAGTCATATTTGAATTGACACTTGAAGGGTAAACAGGCATTAGTGATGCAAAAAGGTTTTGGGATGGGGTGATTGTTGAAAGGTGAGAAGGAGTAGCATGTGTGAAGATCCCAAGGTGGGAAAGAGCATTGTAGAGCTGGAGTAGAGTGCCAGTGGAATCAGAGCATGTGGGTGAATAGGAAACATCGTGTGCTGTGGCTGGTGTGGTATGGATCCAGAATTAAACCCTTGGCCATATGTCAGGAAGCCCTTCTGAGTACTGAGGTCTTGAACCCCACACATAGCCATTGGTTAAAAGAGTGGAAATGGGCTGAGGCAGGAAGGTGATGGTGGCCGTATACAGGTCTATTGTGAATTCTGTAAAAGGCAAGTTCATTTTAGAAAAACAGCCATGTATAGAATTAATTTCAAACTGAAGAAAGAAGCGGCCTGTAGCCAGCTTCAGATGGATGGTTTATGGCTCAAGTCTATTCTCCCAGTCTTTGCTCAATGGCCTTTTTGTGTTCATGTTGTGCTCACACACATTAGTGGGTGGTGTGCAGATGAGCTCTGTAAGACAGTGCTTGTGGCGCATGCAGTGCTTATCTAGTTGTATTCATGTCATGGAATAAGTAGTGTCAAAGCAATGTTTAAATTTTATCTTATTTTCTGGCTGGTCTTGATAGAGAAGACAAGGAGTTCCTGCTCTTCATCTTCTCTCTGAATAAAAAGACAGCAGGCCTCAGAGAAGAAAGGTCTTTTTCCTTCTCTATTTCCTGCTTCCCAGCCTCTGCTTGTTTTTCCTTCTTCCCTTTCTGCTCCAACTTTTTTTCTGTGACATTCTGTCCAATAGTCAGCAGAGGGCGCACATATGCACCAAAATTCAACCTTAATTCCTGTGGTCACAGTAATTTCATTGTCTTTATCTATTCATCTTTACATTCTTCAGAAACAGGAATGCATCTTAGCCTTTTCTCTTTGTAATATTTCCATCAAGGGGCAAGTATTCTTTATCTATTTTGTAAAGGTGGGCAAAAGTTACTGTCTAGATAAAAAAGTGAAAAGGATTGTGTCCTTTAGATATGGAAGGAAAAGTGTGTGCATGTGCGTGTGTGTATGTCGCAGACCTCAGAGTTGCTGGTACCCTATTTTACTCATTTGGGAAGGACTCATTATGCCAATAGTAAGGGAAACAGTTTGGGCTCCTGTCCTTCTTTGCTCTCCCTGAGCTGTTGTCCTCACAGCAGCTGGCCCACTTCCTGACATGCCCTAATAATGAGGATGATGAGGCTAGGAGATTAATCTTCTTCCTCAATCTGATTTGTTCATTGAATTTGCTCCTTGCTGAAGTCCAAAGATAATCATCTTCTCTTAATTGTGTGCTCTGTATACTCTGCCCAAGGTCAGAGAATCCAGCTGTATCCTGTCTGTCCCCAACCTCACTGGCCATAGAGAGTGATAGGCTTATGCCCAAGACAGTTTTGTGGGTGATGTGTGAGAGGCAAAGAACAGCTAGTTTAAGCTCCTCTAAAGATGTCTTGGTGTGCTAGTGCAGACAAAAGTGGAGACTTTTTTGTGTCAATGACAGTCAGAGAATACATCATGGACCAGCTACAGGGAATGAGGAGATGTGCAGCTTAGTAATCTTCTGACAAAAGCCCATGTACTTTACATTCCTCTGCTCCTAGTGCCAATCTTCTAATGTCTTCTTTAAAAAGATTTTATTTATTTATTTTTTTAGATAGAGGGGAAAGGAGAGAGAAAGACAGGGAGAGAAACATCAATGCATGGTTGCTTCTTGCATGTCCCTAACTGGGAACCTGGCCTACAATCAGGCATGTGTCATGACCAGGAATTGAACTGGTGAATTTACAGTCTGCAGGCCACTGCTCAATCCATTGAGTCACACCAGCCAGGGCCTAATCTTTTAATATCTTAACCTGACTTGTATTGTGGCTTGTTCAAACAATTCTAGTGCCACAAAGAATTGCTTGGCAGGTGGTATTTGTACTGGCTAGCACGTTAATAAAAGTTCAGGGCATTTTATAATCAACTGGTCTCATAAGGATAACTATACACAAGGAATAAGCAACGTTTAATTTAGCATATTCCGCCTATTGTAAGGTATCAGGCACAGTTATAGCTCCTCATAAATAATAGTGATAGCTCCAAAAGGCCATTTAAAAAAAATGTCAACTTCTCTACCTTTAGCAGGTTTGGAAAAGAGCTATATTGAAGAATGGGCTGTTTAAAAAGCAGAATGATTTCTCAATAAAATGCTTTTTAGCTTTCCTGTTTGGGGCTCTGCAGTGCCCTCCTTGTCTTGAGGATCCACATGGTTAGATTGCATGTGAGCTTGAAAACTCAGGAGTAGCATTCTTACTTTCCATGCTAGCAAAACACTAAAACAACTATAAACACAAAGGGCATTTTACACAGTAACTGTTTCAGGTGGAGTGAGTGGTGCTGCGAGCATGCTTTCACAGATAGCTTCTGTATGATGGAAGCAACATTGGGAGTCAGGCCCAGGTAACTCCTTGGTTTGTGGGTATAAATAAATAACTTTAAAAAAAGTGTTTGTAGAGCTAGAGTCATTCCTCTTCTTTCTCAATAGATTTGCAATCTGGACCTGAATACTTGTCTGGCTTGGTTTTGCATCCCTAAAACAAGGGAAACTCCTAGTGACCACTCTGTTTAATCAGTGATGCTTACTTCCTTTTCCCTACTATTACATTTTGGGTTTACTTGTACTCCAATATATTGGATTTCCAATCACATCAAACCCTATTAGGCTGCCTTCCATTCATAGAATAGATTCCCTTACACTTCACGCCTAGCGGGATTTTCCTGTCCACAATGTTTAGAGTATTAGATTCCCCAACATGGGTTGCTGCTTGTTCAGTTTTGTTTGGTGTTGCATAGCATCTGATTCTCTTCCTTATTAGCAGTCTCTAGATTGTTAAGTACACATGTGAAGATTCACTTACTTTGTACATTCTCTAGTCCACAAGCTCTGACTGCACACTTTAGTGACTCAGGCAGCCATATCCGCTCACGGGTTCAGATTAACTCAGCTGTGACATACTGAGCACCTGTGCTTCACAGTCTGTTCTAGGTACTACAGGGTTTGCTAAAATAAGTGAAGAATAATTCTTGCTGTCAAGGAGTTTACAGTCTACTGGAGTAGAGACAAGGCAGAGCAGTGCATAAGATCGTCTATGTGTAAGAAGGGTAAGTGTTAGTTTTACAACTTTACTAGTAACAATTTATTATGTGGCATATTTAATGCAACTTTGTAGACAACATGTGATTTATAATGCTATTACTACTCCACTCTGTTCCATAATGAAAAAAAAAAAAACTATGAAGCACAATCATATGAAAAGTGGACATTTTATCAGGTTCCACTGCAGATATTGGTAGAACTGTGATAAAATTCTGAGATTTCTTAACACTCCCAGTCTTGTTTTCATATGTGTGCTAACTTGATATTAGAAATCATATGATTCTGAGATACCCATGAGGCACAATAGAGTAATAAAAATTCAAGTGTAGACTACTCTATAACATGTTTTGACATTACATACAGGCAAGGGTCTATCTTTATTTCTCTTTTGACACCAAAATATTGTACAATATATTCATCTTTGGAAGAAAGGGAACTAAAAATAATACAAAGTGGTATTGAAGTCATAGTATCCTACAAGCAACAGAAAGGGGGAAGGGCATTACCAATTGTGATCTTAATGCTCAAGAGTTTCAATGTAATGGCAGAATCACAACCTTGTATCTCACATTAGTATAAATACTACCTAATACTTTCTTCATGTGGCTTCTTATTTGTGTTTTTTTGTTGTTGTTTGAAAAATATATTTTATCGATTATGCTATTACAGTTATCCAAAATTTTTCTTCCTTTGCCTCCCTCCACCCAATACTCCCTTTCTCTCCAGCAGTCCTTTATTTAGTTCATGTCCATGAGTCATGCATATAAGTTCTTTGGCTTTCCCCTTTCCTATACTATTCTTAACATCTCCCCGTCTATTTTGTACCTACCAACCATGTTTCTAATCCCTGCACCTTTCTCCCCCATTCTCCTCCTTCCTTCCTTCTCTCACCTGACAACCCTCCAAATGATCTTCATATTTATGCTTAGTTTGGTTGTTTGCTTAATTTGTTTTTTTATGTTCAGTTGTTGATAGTTATGAATTTGTTGCCATTTTAATGTTGATAGTTTTGACCTTTTTCTTAGATAATTTCCTTTAACATTTCATTTATTAAAGGCTTGGTGATGATGAACCCCTTTAATTTTACCTTATCTGGGAAACACTTTATCTGCCCTTCCATTCTAAATGATAGCTTCACTGGATAGAGTAATCTTGGTTGTAGGTCCTTGCTTTTCATGACTTTGAATACTTCTTGCCAGTCCTTTCTTGCCTGCAAAGTTTCTTTTGAGAAATCAGCTGATAGTCTTAGGTGAACTCCTTTGTAGGTAACTCTCTGCATTTCTTTTGCTTCTTTTAAGATTCTCACTTTTCCTTTAACCTTTGGCATTTTAATTATGATGTGTCTTGGTCTGGTCCTCTTTGGGTCGAACTTGTTAGGGACTCTGTGCTTCCTGGACTTGTATGTCTATTTCCTTCACCAAATTAGGGAATTCTTCTTTCATTATTTCTTCAAATAAGTTTTCAATTTCTTGCTCTTCCTCTTCTCCTTCTGGCATCCCTATGACTCAGATGTTTGTATGTTTGGAGATGTCCCATAATGTCCTTATACTATCCTCACTTTTTTAATTTTTTTTTCCTTCTTGCCTAGTCGAATGCTTATTTCTTCCTTATGTTTCAGATCATTGATTTGAATCCCAGCTTCCTCCCCTCCAGTGATGGTTCCTTGTAGATTTTTCTTTATTTCACTTAGTGTAAATTTTATTTCTTTCCTTATGTTGTTGCTGTACTCAATGCATTCTTTGAGCATCCTGATCACCAGTGTTTTGAACTCTGCATCTGATAGGTTGGTTATCTCCACTTCCTTTAGTTCTTTTCCTGTTTTTTTTTTTCTGTTCTTTCAGTTGGGCCATACTTCTTTGTCTCCTCAATTTGGCTGCCTCTCTGTGTTTGTTTTTGTGTATCAGGTAGGGCTGCTTTGACTCCCTGTCTTAGTAAAGTGGCCTGTTGTAGAAAAGGCACCTCTAAATTGTGTGGGGTGGAGCCTTAGGTACTTGCCAGGGTGGGGCAACCTGCTTTACTGTTTTGTGACTTTATATAGGAGGAGGTCTCAGAGAGGGGATAAATCTACTACCTGGCTTCTGGAGGTTTTCCCAACACTTGCCCTGTGTGGCAGGCACCCTTCTGGCTGTTGCCTTGGTGTTAAATCCCAGAGGGGATTGACCTGCATACATTCTATGCCCTTGTGAGCCATTTAAATGGGAAATCTTTATGTTTCTTCCAGCACCCCAACCCCCATTGGTTTTTATAGCCAGAAGGGAGGGGATTTATCTTCCTGGCACTGGAAACTTGGGCTGTGTGATCTGGCCTGGGGCTGGGATCCCTCGCTCCCCAGGTATCCTTCCTGATTTTTATCCACCATATATGAATGTTAGACCATTCCTTATGCTGCTACCACTACCTCTCTTCACCACATTGAATCTCTGTACCTCTTCACCCTTTTCCACAACTCTGCCCCTCTTACTTGTCTAGATGAATGTGGCTTCTTTAAGTCCTTGATTGTCAGACATCCATACAGCTTGATTTTCTGAGGGTTCTGGGTGTTATTTGTTTTGAGATATAGTTGTAATTCTTTTGATGATTGCTTAAGGAAGCAAAACATGTGTACCTATGCCTCCATCTTGACTGGAAGTCTTGATATGGCTTCTTATTTCTTCAACACTTAGCACATGCCAGGCACTGTTCCAGGTGCTTTGTTGTAGCATGTCATTAATTACTCACCATAAATGAACCCTCTCTGCATTTGCTGTCTATAAAAAGAAACTCAAGTTTACTGGCAACAAAGGGATGTGTTTTGCATCTCTTTCTGCCAACTCAACCAGAGTGTTTTATTAATGGCAAATTTCTAATTTGATATAAACAGTACTTATAGCATAGTCTGAACCTATGCTATAGGTTTCAATGTGGTGGCAGAATCACAATCTTTTATCTCAAGAGATGACAAATAGTGTTCTCAAAGAAATGCAGTTGAGAAAAATACCTAGTTGGTAAGAGTAACATTATTTGATATAGGAATGAGATGAAACCCAAAACTTTGGTTTAATTATTTTTCTTTGGCACAAGAATATCATGCCATTAAAAAAATCCCTGGAAGGGAGGTAACCAGAAAGTAAGGCAGACTTGAAAGTAGTGACAGGACCAATGTTTTTGCAATTTACTCAATCTTTTCTAACTAATGAAATGTATATAGTGTGTCTAAAACCCAGAGTATGATATCTATATTTTCTATTCTAATTGTGTAGCATAACAAGATTTTACTAGACTGGGAAAGTGACAGCAAGCTTCAGAACTCATTTTTCATAGGTGTATTACTATCCAAACATGCAGACCATAACAGTGTTCCATTAGAAAACAAAACATTGACCTTTCAACCAAAACATCCTATGTTGACTTGACCAAGGTTATCATCAGTTATCAGGGGCCTTCTTCTTTTCTGAGGTGTGTCCTTATTACATAGAGCTTAACATGCATGTATCAATGCATAATTTATCATTCTGTAATATTGTCTCTAAACCATTACTAAGCTCCTACTCTGTGTAATGCATCATTCTCCTACCCTCTCAAACATTCCTACCAGGGTATATGTTTCCATAATTTAACTATATTATATTTCACTCTCTTTTGAATCCAAGACTTTAGGCTATAACTTACAGATTATGGTTTCAGAGAAACTGTCAGTCACAATGTGCCCTACTATTCCTTAGACATTCCTCATTTCATGGTGCAGTTTCCACTATACCTCTTGTGCTGATTTTTTACTATAAAGACCATACAGTCAGACCCTGCCTCCCACCCCTTTCCACCCCTTTCACATTATTAGCATAATGGTGAACATTCTGTACACTTCCCATGAGTCACATAACCACCCCTTGCCACCCCTTTCACATTATTAGCATAATGGTGAACATTCTGTACACTTCCCATGAGTCACATAACCAACATGCAAAAGGCATCGTTAATAAATTGTTTAGTGTGACCTTTTGCACAGTAGCACTAATAATTATTATCATAGAAGCCTAGTAAACTAGACTGGTAATTATCAGAGATTTATTTGAATGGAAAGCTAAGCTATTCTAGGCAAGTTAGTCAAAGCAGTTGTCATGACAGCCATACAAATATGTCTTAGGAATTGAGTTAATTAGGGTAATTAATAACTGGTATTTGGCCCCTTGTCCCAAGGTATTGCCTTAGCATTATCAAAGAGGGAAGGTAATTTTTAAAATAAAAATGTTTGTATCCCTATTCTAAGAAAGCTACTTTTTAAATCAGTAAAACTACCCAGCCTTTAAAGATGGTTCCTTCAGAGAAACTGTTATTTCTATGGGGCCTTATCCTACTTCTGGAGGTTTCAGAGTCAGCAAGCATAAGCCACATGGAAAAAAGTAGTTAAAAAAGAGATGCTAAATAGTCAGTTCCCTGAGGCAGCTGCTTTTCTTTTAGTCACCTGTGAAAGCTCTCAAGGGGCCAACCCTCTGGCTGCCACTTTTGGCAGAGCCTGGGTTTGTTTTTTGCTCATCCATAACTTTCTTGCTTTGCTGTCTAGCCTGTTCATTATATCAGTTGTTTTCTCCTGATTTTTCCTTCATAAGGAAGTTATGAGCTTTTCTTGCCTGGGTTTCTGCACCTCTCAGGTCTTTCAAGAATTAAATCTGTTGGAAGCCTTTAAAAATAATAATAATAAAGCCTTGGAGACCATATAACATTGACTTGTGGTGGTTTTGCTCTTTTTTTTTTCAAAAAAGGGAAAGGTGTTAGTTTTGAAGGGCTTTCTTCTCTCTTCCCTAAAAAAGTAAACAGTAAATATTCACGTTTTAAAAAATCTATATAGCTCAGCATATTAAGTTGTTTTCCTTAGTATATTGCAAAGAAAGGAGAAAGGGAGAGGTTAAAATGAAACTTGTTTACCCCAATGAGGTCATTCTTTCAGAGGATAATATTATTCTCAAAAAAATATTTGAGGACTTCCAGCCAAGAAGAAGGCATAGGTAGATACATAGTGCCTCTTCGCATAATCAAAAGAAGGACAACAGTAAGTTTTAAAACAAAAAAAACAACCAGAACTAGAAAAAAATTGAACTGTGTAGAAGTCTGACAACCAAGGAGTTAAAGAAGAAACATTCATCTAGACTGGTAGGAGGGGTGGAGATGACTAGCTAGGATGAGAGAACACATGGCATGGTGGCAGCTGGAGGACTAGGTGAGGCGGTAGCTGGTAGAGTGTGTGGTCCCACATTTGCATGCAAATAAAGTGGGAGAAACAACTGGGGAGTGAGACAGACCACAAAACCCAGGGTTCCAAGGCAGAGAAATAAAGCCTCAAAACCTCTCACTGAAAAAATTTGTGGGGATTGAGGTGGCAGATGAAACTCTCAGCCTCACAGGAGAGTTCATTGGAGATACCAATAGGGTCCTAGGACATAAGCAAAACCACCCACCCAGGGATCAGCATCAGAAGGGCCCAATTTGCTTGTGGGTAGTGGTGGAAGTGAATGAAAGCCAGCAGAGAGTTGAACAAGTGGTATTGTTTCCTCTCAGACCTCTCACCCACATACAGCACCACAACACAGCAATATGTGTTGCCCCACCCTGGCAAATACCTAAGGCTCTGCCCTTTACTACATGACAGGCACACCAAGAACAAAAACAATGGCTCAAACGACAGAATATATCAAAGCTCCACAAAAAAAAATACAGCCAAGTGATGAAGACATATTCAAGCTATCAGGTGCACAGTTCAAAATACTGGTAATCAGGATGCTCACAGAATTGGTTGAGTATGGTCACAAAATAGAGGAAAAAGTGAAGGCTATGAAAAGTGAAATAAAGGAAAATGTACAGGGAACCAACAGTGATGGGAAGGAAACCAGGACTCAAATCAATGGTTTGGAGCAGAAGGAAGAAATAAACATTCAACCAGAACAGAATGAAGAAAGAATAATTAAAAAAACATGGGAAGAGGCTTAGAAAACTCGGGGACAACTTTAAATGTTCAACATCCAAATCATAGGGGTGCCAGAAGGAGAAGAGGAAGAGCAAGCAATTGAAAATTTATTTCAAAACATAATGAATGAGAACTACCCTAATCTGGCAAAGGAAATAGACTCCAAGGAAGTCCAGGAAGCTCAGTGAGTCCCAAAGAAGTTAGACCCAAGGGAGCACACACCAAGGCACATCATAATTACATTACCTAAGATGAAAGATAAGGAGAGAATCTTAAAAGCATCAAGAGAAAAGGAGACAGTTATCTACAAAGGATTTCCGTAAGACTGTCAGCTGATTTCTCAAGACACCTTGCAGGCAAGAAGGGGCTAGAAATGAATATTCCAAGTTGTGAAAGGCAAGGACCTACATCCAAGATTATTCTATCCAGCAAAGCTGTCATTTAGAATGGAAGGGCAGATAAAATGCTTCGAAGATAAGGTCAAGTTCAAGGAGTTCATCATCACCAAGCCCTTATTATATGAAATGTTAATGGTACTTATCTAAGAAAAAGAAGAATATCAAAAATAAGAACAGTAAAATGACAACAAACTCACAACTATCAACAACCAAATCTAAAAACAAAAATAAACTAAGCAAACAAGCATGACAGGAACAGAATCACAGAAATGGAGATCACATGGAGGGTTATCAGTGGAAAAAGGGATGAGGGAATGGGGGAAAAGATACATGGAATAAATAGCATAAATGGTAGGTAGAAAATAGACAGGGGGAGGTTAAGAATAATATGGGAAATGTTGAAGCCAAAGAACTTATCTGTACGACCCATGGACATGAACTAAGAGGCTGTGGAATGGGCTTGGCAGAGGTTGTGCAGGGTGGAGGGGAATAAAGAAGGGAAATGGGAAAACTGTAATAGTGTAATCAATACAATGCATTTTAAAAAGTATTTGAGAATTTTCATAATCATTTTGAATAACAAATTGATTCCCCTCTGTTTCTTTCATAAAATAAGGAGAAGGGTTGGATGCATGGAGGGGAGGACACTGAGGACATTAACTGGATACCAGATTTATGTCAGTCCCTGAGCTTGATATTTTTCTTATATTAACTCATTTAATCCTCACAACAGTCCTGTGAGACTGAACATAATATTATACTAGTTTTATGATGAAGAAGCTAATGTATATAAAAGTCAAGTAATGTTTCTGAGGTCACACATAATGAAGAGTTTAACACAGGTCTCTCTGATTTAGAGTCATTTCTTCTTCACTAGCCAGAACAGAGTTTCTCAAAAAGCAAGATGCTTCTAGTACTTTACAAATTCCAGATGCCTTGTTCACACCCCAACTCTTATTGACTAGAAATGCCTGTTCTTTCTTGCTTCTCTGCCTCTTTGACAATTGAAACTTTAAGGTCAGGGGCCAGCATTCTGGTTGACCCATAAAATTCAAGTTTGGGGACAATTCTAGTGAAAATATTTTAGTAGAAATTATTAGGCTAATTCCTTAGAAATGGCCACAACAGCTTTTTCCCCCCATTGACACTGGAGTCTCATGATTAAGAAATGAAAGCTTCCTTTTCTATTCATACACAGTTGGACTGTTAAGAAAGAAAGGCATTGTGTTAATTGAAGTGGCTTGTTGATGCTTGGAGGCTCCACAGGACATATGGGAAATGGAAATGGTTGGGGTCCTCTGGGTATCCCTATGCTAGTAATACAGGACCATGTTCTGACATCTTAGAAAACTGAAAGTTGGCAAAAGGGGGCTATTCTAAGCCCACTTCTCTGGTGTGCCCTTATGAAATTTAGAATTAGTATTGTATATTTAGTATTATTTTTTGTGTATAGCCATTTGCCTAGTCCATAAAGAACATTCATTTATTGGGCAAATAGTTATTGAATACCGTCTTCCCTCCAGGCAATTTATCTAGGGTTCCAGAAAGAACAATGAACAAAACAGACAAATATTCCTAACATCATGGAGTTAACATTCTAGTACAGGGGGAGAAATAACAAATAAAATACATAATTGAAATATATGGTATTTTAGAAATAAATGCTATGGAGACAAATAAGGCAGAAAAGAGGGATTGTGAGTGTTGGAGAAATTTTGCTAATTTAAACAGGGTGGTTAGGTAAAGCTACAAGTAAACCTAATTTTATTCACTATAAGTTTACACACAGACTCCTCTCCAGCCAGGCTGCTAGTTCATTTGTTCATTGGTGCCTACCCTACTTACCATTTGTTCTATCCTATCAAACATGAAATACACGTTTCAAAACAAAACAGACATTGCTATTACCCTTATGGAGCCCAGAGTACAGTGCAGGAGACATACAGTAAAAAAAAAAATTATATAGTTAATGGTTTACAATCATGATAAAAGTAATGGAAAGCAGTCCAAGTAGTATCGTGCACCAAACATGGAGGCCAGTACAGAGCTACTAACTGCTAGATAGACCACTGAATATTTGGTCTCTGGATTGTATAAGAAAGGACCATGATGACAGGATAACAAAATAAGTCTCATTCGGTTTAGGTCATGTCTAAGGATCCAAGATTTTGTGATTTCAAATATCTGATTGCCATAATTGCACATAGATACTGTCAGCCCCCAACATAGCTAATTACTGGCATTCAGTTTTAAACAAACACATATTACTATACTTTTCCGGAAAACAAATGCATGACTGTTTGATGTGTCAAATTGTGGAGCCGCTAGAAAAGTGACTTAAAAAAAATGGAAAGCATTAATGATGATAATGGCTGATTTTCAGAGCAGCGTGCCTATTTGTTTTTTTTTCTTTTGTTGTGTTTCCAAAATGT
Organism: Carollia perspicillata; assembly: GCA_004027735.1. Lineage (NCBI taxonomy): Eukaryota > Metazoa > Chordata > Mammalia > Chiroptera > Phyllostomidae > Carollia > Carollia perspicillata. The sequence continues at coordinate 15,231 of PVKM010006448.1, read as the reverse complement.
CAAATCTACCTAAAATGAAAGATTGTAGGATAAAAATGCATCCTTTTTATTTTTAAACCAGAAAGAGTATTTGAATGAGGAAATATATTCTCTTACAAACTACAGGCTAATAGCCTGGAACTGGAACTTTGGCTCCCTAAAAAGTCCAACAAGACAAGTCAATCACAGATGCTGAAACATTTTTATTTTTGGTTCCTTCTAATAGTGATGCATTTTCTGCTATGGTACATTAACTGGGAAACAAGATAAAATGAGAGTTTTGACACCTTTAGAATAATTGACTATATTTACCAGATTTTTTTTATTTTTTAAAATATTTTATTCATTTATTTTTAGAGAGAGGGCAAGGGAGGGAGAGAAACATCAATGTGTGGTTGCCTCTCACGTGCCCCTGCTCGGGACTTGGTTGACAACCCAGGCATGTGCCCTGGCCAAGAATCAAATCAGTGACCCCTGGTTTGTAGGCCAGCACGCAATCCACTGAGCCACACTGGCCATGGCCACAGAGTTTATTCTTGTATTATTTTTGTTAATCATTGTAGCATTTTCCATATGAACAACTGCAAACCTACTTTTGCCCCACCCAGTAGTCCTCCCTTATTTGTTGAGGGGATAGGTTTCAAGAACCTACAAGTGAATGCCTGAAAGTCTGGATAGTATATATATATATATATACATATCTATATATATATATAGCCAAATCATATATATATATATATAGTATATATAGTATATATACTGTATATATTAGAAACACATATATTAAAAGTATATATGCACTATGTTTATTCCTATACATCCATGCTTATGATAAAGTTTAATTCGTAAATCAGGCACAGTAAGAGATTAATAACAAATAATTAAAAATAGAACAATTATAATAATACTGTAATAAAAGTTTTGTGAATGTGGTCTCTCTTTTTCTCTCTAATAGTCAACCTGATAACTTAGATGGCTTCTAAGCAACTAACAGGGGGGAGGTGTATATACACAGCATGAATGCACTGGACAAAGGGACAATCCATGTCCGAATATGACAGAGTGGGACAGCACAAGTTTTCATTATGCTACTTGGAACAGCACACAATATAATCTTTTGAATTGTTTAATTCTGGACTATTTCATTTAATATTTTAGGCTGTGACAACAGCTTTCACATACTCATCATAGAAAATCAGTTCTTAGCTGTAAAACCAAAACCCGATGGATTATTGGGGAATCAGTGGGACTTCCCTTCCCCTTTTAGAGTTCACTGTATATAATCTTCTTATTATTAAAGCCCAGGTGGTCACCACAGTGAGAGGTCCTAGAAGAAGCTGACTAATGGCTAGTATTCTTTCTTCCATCTTCTTGACACCCTTTGTAGCCTTGTAGTAGTGTGACCTCAGTGAGGTTAAGAAGGTGTTAATATCTTGGAAAAACCTTGCAGATGGCTTATTTTTCTCTCAGGAATAGTGAGAAGATAAATATTACATTTTGAGGTTTTTCTGGTGTTTTAGGCTTTTTCTAAAAGGCACTTCTCTAGTGATGATAATAATAATATTGATGATGATAATAACAATAATCCTAAAGAACAGAAGGGATATTAACTTATGAAATGGCTGACTGATTAAGTGTATGAAATTTTATAATACAGAAAAAAGAAATGGTTGACTGGCATAGGATCCTTATTTTTAGAACATGTTGGGAGAGGTTATTCATACTTTTATTTATTTATTCCCTATCTTCTCATGCCTTTTTCATTTATTACAGGGGAGAAAACTTTGTAATGGAAGAGATTAAAACTAATCTTTGTACAGAAATACAATGTGTATATTGTTGGCTTAAGTCCTGCAGTAGACAGAAAGAGTCTTGTTTCACAGTCATCTATATGCCCTGTTATTTAGGAGACAAGGCACAGAACCATCATTCTCAGATCAGAGATGGTGATTGTGAAGAAGCCGAGATTTCTTTTATTTCTTCATGCAATCTTCCCTCACTGTATGGGATCGGGCCTCCAGGGATGGCGTACATTGTTAAGGAGGGACTAGGGCTCCTGCAGCACCTGAAAAGCAGTAGGGTGACCCAAGAACTTTCAGCTTCTTCTGGAGAAAAGACACAGTGCCAGGTGGATCATAAGAAGGGAACAAGCATAAAATGCACATCCTTGGACTCCATAAAAGAAGGAAAGCACTTGCTCTGCTTCCTACCAAGTGAGAAAATTTTATGATAATCTCTTTTTGTAAGGCCTTAGAGCAAGTGAGACTAACATGCTGAGATAAGTGAAGACTCCTAACTACAGGCTACTGCAGGAAAGAGTTTGATCTTTCTTTCCTACCCCTGACAAGTGGACTAGGGAAAGTTTTAAGAGGCTATTCAAGCTAGGGGAAAATTGTCTCAGGACTCATCTTTATGCAAAGGTTGCAGAAAGTATTTGAAACTAATGAACATATGACCACTGGAGAAAACCTTTACTTGTTCAAAAATAAGTTTATGTGGTTTAATTAGCTACCTCTTCATACATTGATTTTTATAGCACTTGTACTGAACGTAACTTGTCTTCCAAACTTTACAGAAGAGTCAAACCAAATCCAGTTGGATTTGTGGCTATAGGGAAGGTGATTGATTTTGTTAAGCATGGCTTATATTTTGGCTTCCCCTGACACTCATACATAACTTTCAAAATCAAGAATTAGAGCAAGAGAGAAGAAAACTCTTTCCTCCAAACAAAGGTTTTCCTTAGTTCCATCTCCCCCTTAGATCACGTGTCTGAAGGCAGTTCTAGTAGCAAGTTTTACTACCTAGGGGACTTCTTCTTGGTTGCTCTCGTGTGTGCTCCCTATATACAAGGTCTGTCCAGAAGGTATCCAGCCATGTAATATGAAATATAGAGATATTTATTGAAGAAGATACAAGGTACAAGAAACATTGTGCACAGGACAATGATGCTTCAGTCCCTTTCAAAGTAGGCACCTTGGGACCTCACACACAGTTCTCCCAATCTCCATCAGCTGCCCTGTTGTATTCTCCTGAATCTCTTCAACAGTGGTCTGAAATCTCTACCATTTCAAAGGTGATTTTAGTTTTTGGAAAAGCCAGAAGTTGCAGGGCACCAAATCTGGGCTATAGGGGGGCAAAGTCACCTGGGTGATTTGATGTTTCACCAAAAAACTCTGCATGAGACATGATGCATGAGCAGGCACATTGTCGTGATGAAGTTGCCAATCACCAATTGCCCATAGCTGTGGCTTTCTGAATCATCCGAATAGTTTCCATGGAGGAATGTTCAAGCTTAACACAAAATTTGATGCAGATTCATTGCTCTACTTACTCAGTCATTTTGAGTGGGAAGGCCATACAATACACATGCTCATTAGCCGACTAGTACAGTGAAGTCATCATTGTTCATACATGCACATTCCAGTCCATTCCCCTTGGCTGCCAGGTTACATCGATGTGCAAATGTTCTCATTATATTAACAATGGCTGGACTTTTTTGGATAGATGTCATATGTCATGGTCACAGCACAATGCCTCATTACAATTGTTTCTTCTTCTTCTTTCTTTTTTTTTTTTTACAATTGTTTCTTCATGTACCTGTTCCCAGCACTAGAAATGTGAGCTTCTTGAGGGCAGGAACGGAATCTGATTCATCTCCATATCCCTAGCATCTACCATGGGGCCTGGGACACAGTCTTCTTAACAGTATTTGTTGAATTGAATTGAACTATTTTGGCCCAGATCTGTACTTGCTGCCATTTGTTCTGCAACAAATGGTCAAGGACATCCAGGGAGCATGAGGCAAATATTTTCAATTGTGGAGAGGGCTCAGAATGATATCTTTTTGCTTTGCCTTCTGCCTCCTCTCATTTCTCTCATTTACCATTTTTCATTACTGGTTGCTTACTCTTTGTGCAAAAAAAAGGTTTTAAACATAGTGCAGGATTTTCTGTGACTTTTATGTCTTTCAACTTAAGGCTGATGGCTTTGTCATTTCATTCAGCCTTTACAGAGTACAGCCAAATCATATTAACTGAGACTAATTTGAGGGGAGGTCAATTGGAATTATAGATTTAAAATAAATGCAATTTTATTACTTTCCAGTTCACAGAGTAATAAGAAGTACCCTAACAAAGTCCTTGCCAGGAATTTTTGCCAAGTAGAAGTTCTTGGACCTGCTTTAATGAATAAATAAGAATGATATGCAATTAACATATTTATTGTTTCTAAATTGCTTCTAAAAAATACCTATTCCCCTAAGTAGTTTAAACACATCCCTTGTAATCTTGTTTACACCATATTTTGCCCAGCAAACCTTCTAAAAATAGGTACAGCAGCCTAGCTCTACCTGAATCATCACCAAATATGAATTGGCTATGTCTGAACTACATAGGTTTGACTCCAACATGCTGAAGCTGGTAAGCCTGAGGAAATGGGCAAAGTAGATTCTTCCATTCCCATTTAGTTGTTAGTCACAGAAACAGGGGCTTAGCATTTAGTTATCCAGTCCTATTTAGAGAAGAGAAAAGCTCCCTCACCAGAAAACAATATTTGTCATTGTTCTAACCCTCCTCAATAGTCTAATGGCAGTTTCCACTGAGGCAGTAAAAATCAGCCAGTTTATCTTTTGCATGATTGCACTATGATCAAACAATCCCCAGTGGGCAGAACTAATAGAAGCTGCATACTGTATTTTGATTGAAGTTTATCCGTAGCAGTTATAGATGAGCAATTTAAGTGGCAACAAAACAAGTCATTTGCTAGAATGAGGCTGTATTCACAGAGCTTTATCATTCGACTTTCTCCCAATCACTCAGCTAAAGACAGTCTGTTTCCTTGGGTGGGTCATACAGTCTGTTGATATAGCATCCCAAGAAACAATTACTTTTGTTAATGGTAGGATATTAACAAGAAGTGATTTACAAACATCATTTGCATTGAATTTCATATTTTCCTTCCATGAGAAATTTAGTTGATGAAACTTACAGCATTCTGTTTTATGTTATTGGGACCTCTTAGGAGAAAGAAGGACCTGGAAGGTCCAGGAAGGACCTGGACAAGAGGAGAGGGATGAGCACTGGCTTGGGTATCAGAAGAGCTGAGTTTGAAACCCATGCCTGGATTTCTAATAACTAGGTGTGTTGCTTTAGGGTAGTTGTGAGATTGCCGGGGCCTGTTTCCTTGTCTTCAAAATAGTGTGTGTGTGTGTGTGTGTGTGTGTGTGTGTGTGTGTGTGTGTGTGTGTGTGTGAGAGAGAGAGAGAGAGAGAGAGCAAGAGAAAGAAGATATACTCTAAGGCCTTTTTAAGTTTTAATGCTCTATAAGTTTATGATTGTGTGATTGTCATGACCCCAAAAAGGAATTTTTCAAACCCTGCAGTGGACAATAGATCATTGTCAGATTGCACTAATGATTTCAAGAACCTTTGAAATGACCATATTTTGCAATAAAGCAACTAAAGGTCTTATCATGATCTGAATAAATACTTAAAATTGCATAAAATGATGTTTCTTAAAAATTCATGAAGGTCTCAGAAGGGACTATATATTGAAAGCAAAAGCAGTAAGTCAGCCAATGGGCTTCCATTTCCTTCTATCTGTAAAATTAGACTGGGTAGAAGGTCCTCTGATCGAAGAAGCAGAAGTCTTAGGTTCCTAGTCTGACTCTGCCATCACTTGTCAATGTGATCTTGAATTAAAAAACTCTTTGGGCTTCAGTTTTTCATCTGTTAAAAAAGGAAAATAATAACTTGCCTATGCACATTTAAAGTCTGTTTTGGTTATTGTAAGGGCACAAGTCAAGGCTCTGTTAAAAACAGTTCCCATACCAATGCAAGGTGCTATTTGACAAAATACATATTTTTAAATTGAGTCATTAGGATGCACAGCTCTACAGGTGTTTCTCATTGTGTTAGATTGTAAACACCTTGTTTAAAGGTGTGGATTGCATCATGTTCAGTATGTGTATTACACACTGGCATCTTAAAATTAATAAACATCGACTTCTATTTTTTAGGCTTATAAGTGATACTTTGGATGAATAAAATATTGGGATATTTTGCTTGAGATAAAGAACAAATGACAGTAACAGGGGAGAGGTAGAAGGGGATCCTGGGCAGAAAATGGGGAAATGTTGTCAAGGAACAAGCATAAAGGACACATGGACAAAGCCAAAGGGGGATAGGATTGATGGTGGAAGGTGCGGAGAGCATTGGGGGTGGGGAAATGGAGACAACTGTACTTGAACAACAATAAAAAAAGAAAGAAAAAAGTAAAAATAAATCTAAAATGAGGATAGAAGTGTAGAGACAGAATTTTATTTTGTTTTTGACATAAGCCAGTCCTCCCTACTGCCTAAATTATTGAGAAACGTGGAAACAAATACAAATCTAGGAACTACAGCAACCTTTTAAAAAAGAGCTTCTTTGCAAACCTTACATTTCTGATTCAATTTATGAAAGAGACAGGCGAGCTCTTCCTATCTCATAGACAGGTCTAACATAAGCTGTTATTCAATAATGAACAGTGAGTGAGGATCTGTTCTGTGCCAGGAAGTGACAGGCACTGAAGATACAGACATTGGAGATATGGTTCTGGCCCTTAAGGAGTTTTCAGCCTAGTTATAGTGACAAATAGGCAATAAAATATGTTACATGATGTCAAAGATGTAAGTATACTCCTTATATTTCCTTAGGTTACCAAGTGATCACATTTTAGAACTGGAAAATTTCAGTCACAGGCCAACAATCTTGCTCTAAGGCAGAACTATCCAATAGAACTTTATGTGTTGATGAAAATGTTCCATATCTGTGCTAATTGGTAGCCAGTAGCCACATTTGCCTATTGAGCACTTGAAAAGTATTTACTGTAATTGAAGAACTAAAATTTTACCTTTATTTTTGTTAATTTAGATTTAAATACCTATATGTGTCCATGCTATTGGACAACACAGCTGTAACTGAATAACAAGGGGGCACACAGGCACGCTTTAAGGCAGTCGTGACTTAAAATCTCTCATTGCATTGTTTTTAATTGTTGTTCAAGTACAGTTGCCTCCATTTTCCCACCACCGCTCCCCACACCTCCCCACAACCCTGACCCTGGCCCCACTCACTTCCACCTCCCACCCTCAATCCTACCCTCCTTTGGCTCTGTCCATGTGTCCTTTATACATGTTCCTTGACAATCCTCTCATTGCTTTGGATCTTAGAAAGCCCTAGTCAAGCTTCCCCAGTCCTTTAATCCTGTTTTTCTTTTTGAAATCTGCACACTACAATAGTCTTTGACTGGCTCATTTTCATCTGACAGTTCTGAATTATGCATACTAATGTGCTCTACTTAACCCTTGGATGAAGTTTTTCTCCCTTTCCCTCCTCTCCTTTCCCCTGCCCTTCCCTTCTTTCTTTCCATTTTTTTCTTTCCTTTTTTATTTTTTTTAAGAAAAGGGGTTCCATGACAGTTCAATCATTGCAGAGGAAATAAATGGGATGAAGGAAAGCTAGTTTATACATGCTTTTAAAATGTCTCAAATCTTGTCTTTTGCATAATTTCAGATGGCGTGCGGTCAGATCAATTCTCTTTAAGCTCAATTTTCTATCTTCTTACACACACACATGCATGTACACACATGTGCATGCACACTTCAGCTAAGGCCTGCTGATGGAGATTGGCCTTTCTGTATTCCTATTGAATCAGAAATTAGAAATGTATGGCCCTTGTATATATTTTACTTCTCATGCTTAAAACAAAACTTCACTGTGCTATTTCTTTTTCTGAAAATACACATGGGGGAGAATGAGATAAAATATCCTAGTTGGGAATTTCAGAAAATAGACTATTCATAACGTTCAATGGGAGTTGACTTACAAATACAAATAAATATTCAAGATAAATTAAGTTTGTGACCTGATAATCAGAAGACCTAACATTTTCCCAGTAATACGCAGTTTTGGAAAGCACCTGCATGCATATTTCTTAGTTGATTCTAATAATAATTCTGTAAGCTAGCTAGGACATACATTACTTCCATTTTATAGATAAGGGAATTGAGGGTTAGAAATGTTCAGTGATTTCTGCAAGGTCATACAGCTAATAAGAGCTATTTCTATTTTCATCACGAAGGCTCTGTATCAGGAACCTTTCTAGGACTTTTATTTGAATTTTCTGTGATCTCCTCTAAGCTTATAACCACCTTGCAAAAACCATCATAGGGTGAGTTATAGTCCTAATAGAAGCATTTCAAATTATCAAGACACAAAGATACAAAAATTATATATATAGATAATGTGTGTGTATCTCTCTGTGTGTGCATCTATGTAAATTAAGACATGACTTTCCACACCTGTTTATACTGGGTTAATCACAAACAAAATGTTTCACTGTTATCACATAGACTCAGTATTGAGCAGTCCAGGATGAGTGCATGTGCCAGTTTCCTTTGATACACGGTTGTGGATGTATGTAAAAGTGAATGAAGAAAGAGGTGTCTGAGAGTATATGAAAGAGTGATTAGGAGAAAGATGGGGAGAGAGGAAACTGATGACAGTATGGGAAAAGGAAGGTAGAACTCAACTATACAAATTGAGAGATATGACTGCCTGACACAGTACAGTGTTATATTTCTGACAGCATTAATTTTTTGACAGTTAAATTTGGAATTGTCCCTGTTTTTTGCTGCTGGGAGTTTGATGGTAGAGGGAAAATGAGGTGTTCCCCCATCATTATTTCTTAATCTTCTTACAGGAGGAAATTGTTCTAGTTGTGTTCATTGACCTTGAACCTGTCATATTCAAGCAGGAAGGTGTTTTTTTCTCCCAAATAGTAACCTTAGTCAAACAGTTGTAATTCTATTTCATTTTATTTCTAGAATCCTAATAAGGTGCGGCCCAGTAGTGTGAGCACAGGACACAGAGTGAGAAATCTTGAATTTTAGGTGTGAATACAACACTGCTTCTCTTTAGTAGAGCCCAACTCTCTTAACCTGTTCTGTTCTATTTTAATGGATTTAATATTTATTTAGCTCATGATGGTAGTAGGATGATTAACTAGGTGATGCTGGTTTAAGGAAAAATAATATACAAGATAGAAAAGAATATAAATGGCAAGCATTTGCATATTGTGTCCATTCCTAAATGCTAATTCATTTTTTAGGATGATGCAAATGGGAGGCAGCCGCTCCATTGCAGGCACAAGTAATTCACAGAAATCTTGCTGGCTGAAAGGGAAGCAAAACTGTGACACAAATTCTAAAGAACATGTAGCTACTAGCTACCTTCACCCCCATTTTCCAACTTGTGTGTTTTTTTCTGTCCATATAAAAAATATTTCTTTCCCTTATGGTTTCTCTAAGTTTTAGTAATTTTTGTCTGTCTTGAAATATTTTCTTACTTACAGTTACCCATACAAAATGACTATTGTGTTTCAGTTATGGGGGCAAATGATTCCTTTCTATAATAGTCTGTTAAGCATTTTGGAATTTTTTTTGTGATAGAATGTTCCATATAAACACAAGGGGCTTTAGTAATTGTTGTTCTGTTGGTCCATTGCATGACTGCATTACAAATTTCTACTACTCTGACAATGTCAAGCTGTTGATAATATTAGCCACTTTACAAGACGTAACTATGACTTAACTGTGAATGGTTGCCAGCAATCTTATGTCAGATTGTAGCCTTTGACTAAGCTCTGTTTTCAAATGAGGTCAAATTCTAACCTGCTTTCTCCCTCACTCCCCTCCACATAAAATGAAAAGGTCTCTTTGGATTTTGGAGGACAAGTATGGGTTTTTAGAGAATGAGTAAAGATTTTCATTACTTCCTTGAATCCTCCTCATTTCTTGGATCTTCTCATTTATGGTTCATGAAGTGATGCTAAAGAGTAAGCTCTGTCTTTCCTCTGACACTGATTTGCTGCAATGCCTAAGTTTCTAGAAACTAAAGGCTACTGTGGATTTTCTTCAGCACTTAGTAATTTCAACACAAGCAAATGCCCTTTATTTAAACTACAGTCATAATTAGAGGGTTGCCAGTGCTAAGCAACCATAAAGTCTGATGTTGACAAATGTTTATTGTGCCTCATTAAATTGGAAATTAATACTTAAAAGATCAGAAATATTTTTTATATATTTTTGACAGTAACTATAAATGGATGTTATGTGTGCACATCCTTGACTCTGTGTCTTCCAGTGAACTGAGATACCCCCACCCTCTGTTTTCCATGGCAGTAATCACAATAACTGAGCAAAAATAGAACTATGGAGGATTTCAATGACCACAAACAAGAAAATGGCCTGCTATATTGCATCTAATTAGAAACATCAATATTAGAATCTAATGCATTCAGTATTTCTAAGAAGCCATATTACTTGTTTTTGTTGGTATAATCACATATTACAGGCTTGAGCAATGAGCTGGTACAAGAGAAATGAATTTAGAGTGGTATGCCAAAGGCTGTTACTCCTTCATTCTTAAATGAGCTTATGGAGGCAACTGGGTTTCAAGTGATGTATAATACAAACAAAGAGATTGGGGTTGGAACTGTATTTGGGGGTGTTGTTTGGTACATAGGAACAGGGCTACCTGCTACATTCCTTCCAAATATTTTGAAAGTATTTTCAGCTGACAAGGCTTGCTCAATATGAATTGCACTATGTAGGCAGCCAGGGCTGCATAACTGCTAAGTAGCAGAGAATTGAAGAACTGATAAAATAGAATTTAGTGAAAAAGAATGGGCCAGCTCAGACTGTGAGAGTTCTAGGCCTGTTTTGAGCTAATAGGGCTCACAGACTGGGGAGATTCAGAAGAGCTCATACTGTAATACCCTGTGTCATTGCTTGTGGAAGGTCCTATATTTGTTTCTTCTTGTCAGTTGGACCAGTTTTACCTAATCATATCTTCCAATATAAGAGATACAAGTCACCACTAGTCATCTTAGGTCACCTTGTAATGATGGTTGCCAATAACTCTTAAGGACAATTGAAATGGTCACCAAGGTTCCAGGGAAGAAAGCAGCTCAATCCTGGATCCCTTGAGCTATGTAACAAGGCCTCCAAGCTAGGTCTGGGGAACTGTCTTCAGTTAGTGTGTACCAAATTTTCCTTTGTATAACTGCTAGATTATACTCTTCTGACCCATTCACTGAAAGTAGCCAAGAAAATCATTCTAAGAAAAATAGGTATAAAGCAGGCTAATCACTTCCATGTCCTTACCATCTTGTGTTTGTTTTCCATGTCACTAGCAGCTAATGCCAAGAACAGCACTCCAGGGGATTTTTCTTGTCCTTGTTTTTGTGACATGTTCTAACTGAGTCAGTATTTACAATAATATGGCTGCAGCACATGTATGTTTGTTTTCTTGGCTGTTTAAGGGGGTAATAACAGTTGGGACCTGCTTTTAAAGTACTTTGGTATATGAGGATAAAAGAAACTCTGTGCCTGAAAAATAGCTTTAATGTGATGTAGTTACCTATTTGGGGATAGTTATTGGACTCCAGAGTTTGTTTCACTGGCAAATGTGGTTGATAGCTATGTACTTCTGAGGTTGATTTTTGTTGATGTGGGTGAGATAGTGTGACTCACATGATTGGATTCATAATTTTATTTACTCTCAAGCTACTTTTACCCACACAGAGGTTATGTTGATCTTGCATTTGTATGTAGAAGAGGCATTACCTTGTTCCTGAGAGCTTTTTATTAAATAGAAATTTTGTATTCAATGAAATTAGGAGACTTGTGGAACACAACTACATAATATCTGAAAAAAGTTGAAAGGCAAGAACTTTAGAGTGAAGTAAAGGGAAATACCAAAAATAAGCAAACTCTGTGGTCCTTAAGATCCTTGGAAAGCTTGAAGAACTAGGTGGAAATTATAATGTGGACTAAAAATAGGGGGATTGATTAGATTTCTGTTAAAGAAGAGTTAGAATAATACTTCCCAATTCATGTTTGAATGTCAGTCTTTCTTCCAACCCACATTAACGTGAACAATAGATTTGCTGGTATAACAAAAGTGTATCTGACTCATTATGCACAGAGAAAGGGAAATATTTCAAGATGAAAAAACAACTCATAACTTCCAGCCTAGATAGAGGCATAGGTAGACACACTGTGCCTTCTCACACAACCAAAAGAAGGACAAAAGCAATTTAAAAACAAAAAATAACCAGAACTGACAGAAAATCAAACTGTATGGAAGTCCGACAACCAAGGAGTTAAAGAAGACACATTCATCCAGACCGGTAGAAGGGGCAGAGTCAGGCAACCAGAGTGGAGGATGCTCACGGCAAATCAGTGGCTGGCAGACCCAGCAAGGCAGCAAATTGTGGATCAGGGCATGGTGCAAGAGCCAGCTGGAAGACCAGGCAGCCCCACATTCTTGCGCAGATAAACCAGGAGAAACTTGGTAGTGGGACAGACTGTACAACCCAGGGCCCCAGTGTGGGGAAACAAAGCCTCAAACCACTGACTGAAAATATGTTTGAGGGTTGAGGTGGCAGATCAAACTCTCAGCCTCATAGAAGAGTTCGTTGGAGAGACCCACAGGGTTCTAGAACTTACACAAACTCACCCACATGGGAATCAGCACCAGAAGGGCCCAATTTGCTTGTGGGAAGTTAGGGAAGCCACTGAAAGCCATGAGATAGTGGAGCAAGTGCCATTGTTCCCTCTCAGACCCCTGCCCCACATAGAGCATCACAACACAGTGATGTGATTTACCCCACCTTGGAAAACACCTCAAGCTCCACCCCTCACTACTTAACAGGTGTGTCAAGACAAAAAAAATAGCCCAAATGAAAGAACAGATCAAAAATCCAGATAAAATACAACTAAGCAATGAAGAGGTAGCCAACCTATCAGATGCACAGTTCAAAACAGTGGTAATCAGGATGCTCACAGAATTGGTTGAATTTGGTTGCAAATTAGATGAGAAAATGAAGGCTACGCTAAGTGAAATAAAGGAAAATGTAAAGGGAAGCAATAGTGATGGGAAGGAAGCTGGGATCAAATCAATGGTGTGGATCAGAAGGAAGAAAGAAACATCAAATCAGAAAAGAATGAAGAAACAGGAGTTTAATAAAATGAGGAGAGGCTTAGGAAACTCTGGGACAACTTTAAATGTTCCAACATCCAAATCATAGGGGTACCAGAAGGAGAAAACGAAGAGCAACAAGTGGAAAAGTTATTTGAACAAATAATAAAAGAGAACTTTCCCAATATGGCAAAGGAAATAGACTTCTAGGAAGTCCAGGAAACTCAGAGAGTCCCAAGGAAGTTGGACCCAAGTAGGAACACACCAAGGTACATCATAATTACATTACCAATATTAAAGATAAGGAGAGAATCTTAAAAGCAGCAAGACAAAAGGAGAGAGTTACCTACAAAGGAGTGCCCATAAGTCTGTCAGGTGATTTCTCAAAAGAGACCTTACAGGCAACAAGGTGCTGCAAAGAAGTATTCCAAGTCATGAATGGCAAGGACCTACATCCAAGATTGCTCTATCCAGCAAAGCTTTTATTGACAGTGGAAGGGCAGATAAAGTGCTTCTCAGATAAGGTCAAGTTAAAGAAGTTTATCATCTCAAAGCCCTTATTATATGAAATGTTAAAGGGACTTATCTAAGAAAAAGAAGATAAAAAACATGTATAGTAAAATGACAGCAAACTCACAATTATTAACAACCACATGTGAAACAGAAAGAAAAACAAACTAAGCAAACAACTAGAACAGGAACAGAACCACAGAAATGGAGATCACATGGAGAGTTACCAACAGGGGAGTGGGATGGGGAGAGATGGGGAAAAGGTATAGAGAATAAGTACCTTTAGGTACAGAGCATAGATGGTAGGTAGAAAATAGACAGGGAGAGGGTAAGAATAGTATGGGAAATGTAGAAGCCAAAGAGCTTACATGCATGACACATGGACCTCAACTAAAGGGAGGGACTGTGGGTGGGAGGGGTGTGTAGGGTGAAGGGTAGTGAAGGGGAGAAAATGGGACAACTGTAATAACATAATCAATAAAATATATATTTTTAAAAAGATAACTCATATTGAATGGTGAAATCCCTATTATTCCTTTCCATACCTAGCTTCTGGAATGCCTAGAACCAGTCTTATACTATTAGGCAAGAGGATGCTGTGTTTTCTTCTGGAGAAACTAGAAAACCCAAGAAAGAAGATCTATGGAATTGACACTTAGGACAATCACAAGTTAAAAACCTAACTTAATACTCAATCATTCAACAGCAAAGTCTATCAATCAAAAAGCCATGGCAATGTACAGGGAATTTCATGCCCACCCTTTTAGTGTTTCACATTGAAATGAGTGGCAAGGATGCCAAGGCAATTTAATGGGGGAAAAGGAAGTTCTTTTCAAAACAAGTATTTCTGCAACAACTGGATATCTATATTAAATGAAAAAAAAAAGTTCAAGTATTACTTCATTCCATAAAGAAAAAATAACTTGTGGACACAATGGGATGGGGAATACAGTTGCAAGGTAGGTGGGAGCTTAACCCACATGCTCGTGCACCCAACTGGGACACCTAGCAAATGTTCCTAAGAACAGAGTGAACAGCAGATGGAATCCCAGTTATATGAAATTTGGAAGCCAAAGATTGGAGAGGACATTAAAAAACTGATGGTAAGAAAATTTTGTAGGTGGATGGGAAGGTAGCTAGGTCCTGGGCCTGGAACGGTGGCAGGGAATCTGAGGTCCTAGTCCCTGCTGCTGCAAGAGCTTTGGAGGAGAGCCAGGTCAGGGATTCTAACTCCTCAGCTCCTTTCCCTCCCAGAGCAGGGAAGCCAGTCCTGCCTAGGAGAGACCTGGATACTTAAAGTTACTGGGGAGATAAAGACACAGTGGGAAACACACATCTGGGAGCATTCCCCACCTGGATTATGGTAGCTGGCTGGGACAGTATCAGAGAGATCTGGGAGCAGGAAAACACCTGGAGTGGGAGAAGAATTGGGTGGTGACTGACCATGAAACAGAGTCTCAGGACTTGTCAGAGTTGGGCTGTGTGAAAAGCCAGGTGCTTGTTAAGAATGGAAGCTCTCTTAGTTTTTTGTCCATGTGTCCACTAAGGGGGGTGGAACTGGGAGGGAGGTGGGGAGCATGGGGGGGTGGACTGGGATGGGAATAAAAGACAGAAAACTGTACTTGAACAACAATTAAAATAAAAATTTAAAAAAGTTAGAAACAATTTTAAAAACCCAAAGTGACAACAAATAAATAAATATTGTACTTGTGAAATGG
>PVKM010006447.1:0-44246 GCA_004027735.1 Carollia perspicillata | reverse complement strand
ATGCAGAAAATTAGGTTAAAATGAAGAATGCAGGAATCCTGACAAACAGGAGAATAAGAGATAACCCATGTTTAAAATAAGGGCATGATTTAAAATGAAGAACTGACATTCTCCTTGTAAAGAATCCAGGAATTTACTGACAAGTGTGGACAAGTAAACCAAGTTATAATTCTTCCTTAGAGAATTGGGGATTCTTTAGCCCAAGACATACCACAGATCTAGAAGGAAAAGACCCACCGCATTTCTTAGGAACATCACGATGCCTCAAGTGGTAGCAAAGATTTTACAAAAACAGCAAGGGCAGGGAACGGAAGCCGCTTAGATTTCTCTTTGTGGTAGAAACAGAAGAATAATTCAGAGTTCCCAGGGAAGTAGCTGCACGCAGATGATGAGCCATTGTGAAAATTAAATAAAGGTAAACTAGAACCAGACTTGGCATTCAACAATATTCTAATAATACTATGAATAATCAAAATAAAAGATCACTTACCGGGTGCCAGACAGGGCGGTGGGTCTGTGTTCCCTCTCTGCAGATGAAGAAGCAGGCTTGGAGGGAAAGGGCACGGACCACTGTCAAAGAGCAAGACTAACACCCAGCTCGGACCGCTCATGTCCTGATGAGATGACTGCTTCCTGAGTCTGAGATATAACCTAGTAGGGGAAGTCATCTTCTCTTACACTTAGAAGACAAACTATTTCCGTTGTTCCTATTTCCTCTTCTCAGGGTCAAGGCCTAAAGCTTTCAGGAAGAAGTCATTAAACAGCTACAATTTCATTATGTTAACACTTTGTCAGTACAAACAGTTTTTGTTTGTTTGTTTGTTTTAATGCAAGAGCAACATCAGGTCAACATTTTATTTCTTAAATAAATTTATGCTTTTTTATATTTTATTTTAGATTTTTTATAATATATCTTTTTATTCAAGTATATATAAAGAAACTGTACATGCAAAAAGTGTACAGTTCCACTGATTTTCACAAAATGAACACACCCATGTAACAAGTTTTCAGATAAAGAAATAGAACATGACTTGGTCCCCAGAAGTCTTCTGGTGCCATCCCTCTTGCTAACCTTCTCTCAAGGACAACAGTCATTGAATCGCAGCACAAAATTAGTTTTGTCTGTGTTTGCACTTCACATAGATGAAATTATACACATTCATAGATTACTGTATTGACCTCTCATTCAACATTATATTTATGAAATACATTTATACAGTTGCATATAGTTACAGATTACTAATTCTCATTGACATATAGTATTCCACAATTTATTTATCTATCCTACAATTGGTCTTTATTGATTCTTTTTTTCCTTCAGGCTTTGATGGAATAAATGCTGCTATTAATATTTCTATGTATCTTTCTGGTGAACATGTGGGGATCAATTTGGGAATTATTAGAATCCATTGGCTATATTTTTTACTTTGAAGGGAACTTAAAAATATGTAATTTTTCTTTTTTCAGTGTGTATGTTTTTATTAGATGTTTGGTAAACATTTATGAACATCTATTTTACATATTTTGTGTTACATTTTCCCTAAAAGGTGATTTCCTCAAGAAATGGTACACCCTTAAGTTCCTTGAACATATCACACACCACATGTTACAGGAATTCAACAACAATCAAATAATATGCCAATAGAGACTCCTATTTTTAATTATCTTTTCATTATGCTATTGCAGTTGTCCCAATTTTGCCTCTTTTGTCCCCCTTTACCCAGCACACCCCACTCCCTCAGGCAATCCCCACACCATTGTTCATGTCCATGGGTTATGCATGTATAAATTCTTTGGCTATGCCATTTCCTATACTTTACATCCCATGTCTATTCTGTAACTACCTATTTGTACTTGTTCATCCCCTCACCTCTTTACTCATTCTCTCACACACCCCTCCCATCTGGCAACCACCAAAATGCTCTCTCTATCTATGATTCTGTCTCTGTTCTTCTGGTTGCTTAGTTTGTTTTTTAGATTCAGTTGTTGATAGATATGTATTTATTGCCATTTTATTGTTCATAATTTTGATCTTCTTTTTCTTAAATAAGTCCCTTTAACATTTCATATAATGGTTTGGTGATGATCAACTCCTTTAGTTTTTACTTGTCTGGGAAGATCTTTATCTGCTTTTTGATTCTAAATGATGGCTTTGCTTGGTAGAGCAATCTTGGCTGTAGGTCCCTGCTTTTCATGACTTTGAATATTTTCTTGCCAATCCCTTCTAGCCTGCAAAGTTTCTTTGGAGAAATCAGCAGACAGTCTTATGGGAACTCCCCTGTAGATAACTAACTGCCTTCCTCTTGCTGTGTTTAGAGTCTCTGGATCTTTAACTTTTGTCATTTTAATTACAATGTATCTTAGAGTGGCCCTCTTTGCATCTACCTTGTTTGGGACTCCCTGTGCTTCCTGGACTTGATGTCTGTTTCCTTCACCAAATTAGGGAAGTTTTCTTTCATTATTTTTTCAAATAGGTTTCCAGTTTCTTTCTCTTTCTCTTCTCCTTCTGACACCGCTATGATGCAAATGTTGGACCTCTTGAAGTTGTCACAGAGACTGCTCACACTATCCTCATTTTTTGGGGGGGGCATTTTTTTTCTTGTTGTTCTGATTGGTTGTTTTTTGCTTCCTTATGTTCCAAGTTATTGATTTGATTTTTGGGTTCATCCACTCTACTGCTTTTTCCTTGTAAATTTTTCTTTATTTCAATTACTGTATCCTTTATTACTGATTGGATCTTTTTTATGCTGTTGAGGTCCTCACTAACTTCCTCAAGCATCCTTATAACCAGTGTTTTAAACTCTGCATCTGATAGATTGCTTATCTCCATTTTGTTTAATTCTTTTTCTGGAGTTTTGATCTGTTCTTTCATTTGGGCCATGTTTCTTTGTCTCTTCATTTTGGCAGCCTCCCCGTGCTTGTGTCTATGTATTAGGTAGAGCTGCTATGACTCCCTGTCTTGGTGGTATGGCCTAATGTAGTAGGTGTTCTGTAGGTCCAGTAGGTCCAGTGGCATAGCCTCCCCTATCACCCAAGTGGGGTACTCAAGGTGTGCCCTTCATATGGGCTGAGTATGACACTCCTCTTGTAGTTGAGCCTTGGTTGCTGATGGCAGATCAATGGGAGGGATTTACTCAGGCCAGTTAGCTTCAAGGAGTGGGTGTAACCACTCACCACCAACCTCTGCCCTCTGTGGAGAATCAGCTGTGCAGGGGCAATATGGTGGTGTTCCAATGTGGTCTATAGCCATCCACTGGGTGTGCAGGCTCTGGGGTGTCCTGGGTTGGGGGGGGGACACCATCAGCCCCTATGTATGTTTTGCCCAGGGCCACCCTGCCTGAGCTATAAAGCAATCTGAGGTGGCTGCTTCTTGTGATGGACTTAGAGACTCCTAGGTGAAACCATGTTGTGAATCTAGGCTGGTGCTGGGTCAGGGTCCCCTTAGCTAGAGGTACGGAGGCTGGAGGCTCACTGTATCTGGCTGTTGCTTGTTTGAGAGGATTTAGAAAGTTGTAAAGCATGAGCTAACACCAGCCATTCATATGGAAATATCACTGTTTATAGCTTGGGTAGGCCCATAATATGAGTGGGACAGAGTCTCAGTAGCTCTCCAGGGTGGGACAAATAGCAATAGCCAGGTTGACAGAGTCTCATATATGGCACCTGCCTGTTGGCTGTGTGACTCTGTTGGGAGGATGGTTCAGAAAAGGGACAATGGCTTCTGCCTACCCTTCTGTCTGGGAGAAGGCTGTCCCCCAGCTCTCACTTTGATGCCAGACACTTCAGTTCCTCCCTGTATGCCACTGGTGCCTTTCCAGCTTCTACCCCAGTGCTGATGCTCAGAGCAAATGAGTCTTAGTAAGTCTATGTGTGGGTTCTTTAAGAGGAACTGCTTGGGACTCCAGAAGTTTCTTCCACTGAGTCAATCCCAGCTGATTTTTGCAGCCAGAAGTCACAGGGACTTATCTTCCTGGCACTGGAACCCTGCACTCAGGGGCCTGGTGTGGGGCCGGGACTTCTTGCTCCTGAGACATCCCTCATGAATTTTTATCCACTACAGATGAATGTGGGACCAACCTGTTCCACAATCTGCCCCTCCTACCAGACTGGATGGATATGGTTTCTTTAATTCCGTGGTTGTCAGACTTCCATTCCGCTCATTTTCTGATGTTTCTGAGTGATGGTTGTTCTATATTTTAGTTGTAATTTTGATGTAGTTGTGCAAGGAGGCAAGCTGTGTTTACCTATGCTGCCATCTTGACCAGAAGTCCCCAGACTCATTGATGGATGTACAGCAGACTAGGTTCATAATGTAATGAATGAAAAGTTACTGGATAATATTTATCTTTTAAAAATTTTCTTAAATCCAAACTGGGTAGAATAGATGATAAGGAATACAAAGGTCAAAAACTAAAGGGTAGCATGTGGAGAAGAGAGAACACTGATGCTACTTTCATCTTGAGGGCATGGATTGAACTGGGTGAATAAGAACTTTGATATGTACCACATTCTGGGACTAGGGAAGAGAAAACACAACCCAGAGCTGAACTAAGAGTAAAGCTAGAACCCAAAGGGTATACTCTCAATGGAAGGATGAAGTAGAAATATTCTTTATCTGTCAGGAGATTGTAAAGATAATTGCTAATGAGTAGAGAAAAAAAACGTAGTTGTCATAAAAAATATCCTTATACTAGTCTATAAAGCAAGATTCACCTAGTGTCAACAGAATGATATTATCAGACAAACCACATAGCTTAGCAACCATCAAGAAAATAATAACTAGAAAGCCTTGACCAGTGTGGCTCAGTGGGTTGGGTATCGGTCACTGGTTTGATTGCCAGTCAAGACATATGCATGGGTTTCAGGTTCAGTCCCCAGTCAAGGCATGTACAAGAGGCAACCAATCAATGATGCTCCCTTGCATTGATGTCTATCTCTTTTTCTCCCTCCCTTCCCCTCTCTCTAAAAATTAATAAATAAAATCTTTAAAAATAGTAATAACCTGAAATATTCCATATTTTAAAATAAAGAACTATGCTTCTAAATAGTAATCAATTCTCTAAAGAAGATATTATAACAGAAATTAACAAATTTAGAACTACACAATAATGACAATTCCACATATCAACACTTTTGGTGAACAGCTAACACAATAATTAGAGAGATATAGAATGTTTGTTGACCTTATTAGGAATTTTTTTAAAAGCTACATATTACTGAAAAAATAATTCAACTTCAGGAATTAGTAAAAGAACAGCAAAATAAATTCAAAGAAAAATGGAATTAAGAAATAACATAGAAAAAAAGTAGTAAATAAAAATCATAAAACAAACTTAAAATTGTAAAAATTAACAAATCCAAAAGTTGATTCTTTAAGATGATTAATTAAATTGTCAAACTTGTAGTAAGACTGATAAAAAACAAAAGAAAGAGGTACAAATAAATAATATTGGGAATGAAAAAGAAAACATAACTATAGATACTATAGACATTATAAAAGTATATCATGAGTGACTTCACAGTAATAAATTTTAAGTTAAAAAAATAGATAAATTCCTAGAAAATTATAACTTATCAAAACTGACTCAAGAAGAAATTATATAACTGAACCCTTCTAAAGAAATTGACTCAATGATTGAAAATCTTCCTGAATAAGAAATAATAATAGGTTCTTATTTTTAAAATTCACACAGCAATAGAAAACCGGAACAGCATCTATATACTTGTTATAAGGGTTTCTAGGTAAATTTGAACATAGATTAGATACTTCCTGATATTAAGGAATTATTATTAATTTTAGATATGATTCTGGTATCATGTTTAAAATAAGTCCTTGTCTTTTAGATGTGCATTTTTAAGTATTTGTGGATGAAATGATATAAGATCTGGAATTTCCTTTAAAATGATGAAGTAGGTAGGGGGTCACATGGAACAAGACTGGCCAGTCGGTTATTGATGGAGGTGGGCAGTCAGGGATTCATTATATCATTCTCTTCATTTTTGTGTTTTCTTGAAATTTTTTATAAAAGAATCTTTTTAAGTTCCAAGGGATGAGAACCATGACTTACATATATTTTATAAATATTCTGTTGACCTATACAATCGTTCATTTAAAGAATTAAAAAGTGAGTTCAGCATTGCCAACATAAGTTTGATACTACTTCTTATGTTTATGTTTTATGGGAAACACTTTATGGGAAGGTACTTGAAATACTTTCAAAAAATGAAGTGGATATGAAGAAAAAATTATGTACACTGATTGCTAAAATATGATAGCAAATCATTTTACTAGTATGAAACACCCCCAGCCCAGCCCCAACCCCCATTTCCAAACAAGGCTGAATCTTTAAGTCCAAACTCGACCTCTTCCTAGGATATCAACACTAACAGCATTTTCATATCCAATTTCCTGTCTCAATTTCCCTTCTATGTACCCACTAGAATGCACATCACCCACTCCAGAACACGAACCTCATTATATTTATGTTGTATGCATGGCCTCAGCAGGGTACCTACTGCCCTCACTGGCTTATGGTGAGACTGAGAGGAGATGAATGCAAAAGCCTGTGAATTGAATGTCTTGCAACAGATTCTCCGCTTCAGGTAGACAGCAGGCAGGTCTCATCTTTGGAAAGAGGCTTCTCTGAGTGGAGGAAGCACCTTTCCTCACTCACTCCACTGCCACAAGCAACTGGAGTGTTTGTTTCTTCTTCACTAGTTGGGACTCCGGAGCATGGGGTGGAGCGGCTAGATGAGGAGGGCAAAGCCACACCTCCACTGTCTCCAAGGGGACAGGTTACTTGCACATTTTGGCATAACTTAGTCATTGCAGTTAATTCAGAAGGGGCTTGGCTTGAACTCCTGGGAGGGAGCCACATCCTGTCTAAGGGGCACAGTACAATGGGGATTGTTTTGTTTGTGGCCTCAGCCAATTTAAAGTATCTTCTTAAGTGCTCACACACTACTTGGAAATACTACAAATCTCAACCTTCCTTATCCCTTTGCTGCTGACAAGATAAAGGGAGTTGGAGTCCTTTAAAAACAAATTCTGCCTATTCTGCCCTTCAACAGTCAAGATAAAACAAAATGGATTATTATGCTTCACAGGGGCATGGAATAATTTCAGTTAAACTTGAGACTGGTGTTTTTAACATGTCAGATTGTCATTTAAAATTCATTTTTCTGTACAGATCAAGAAACAAAAGAGGTTTTAGAATGAATCCCAAAGGAGCTGAACAACTAGTCATACTGGGTGGATTTTTAAAAGCCACAATTGAGAAGTGGTCTATATATCGTGTTTTAGATGAATTTTCATGGCTTTTCCTTTGTCTGGTAGGCCTTTGTTTTTCTCCATGGTTTAAGTAGGGTTTATTCAAGAGTTTCACACCCAGGCCCAGCTGAAGGACAGTTTTACATTTTAATACATGTGAGCCCCTAGGTCTAAGTCTTTCCTTCCTACAGCTAAGAGCTCCACTTCTCATTCCCTCTGGTCCTGACTCTGGAAAACTTCTGCTCCTTCTAGGACCCAAGTGTACAATTCAGTCAGCCTTGGTCCACAGGAACCAATAACACATCCACGTAGCTCAGAAATGACATTACAGCTTCCAGAGAGGACCTCTTCACCCTAGTCCTAAAGGTCAATTTACTCTTTAAACCAATAATCCCAATTTATCAGGATAATGTACCATATATACTTTGTAAAGTTTACCTAGTGGTAGATCTTTTATAGGGAAAGTGTTCCAGGGCTATATATAAAGCAGGATAGAAAGAAGTTAGGGGAAAACTCCCGGTAAGTGGAATGAGAAAGTAGGAGAGGACACCACAGGCTGATAAGCTGCTAAGTCTTCTCACCTTGCTAGAGAACAGACCTGGGGCAGCAGGGGGTGGGGGTGAATGATATACTATTACTGAAAGAACCCCTGCTTTTTCTCTTTGCCCTCCGCCAGAGGAAAGACGTCTCTCAATGCCAGAGATTGGTGAAAAGGAGAGGGATTATTTATCGAAAAGTTATACAGACTTAGAGTAATGACTTAATGTCTTCATTAAAATACCAAAGTTCTTTAGAATACCCACAAGCACACACAGTTCTGTCCATGATCAAAGGAAAATAGTCATAAACTTATGACAGGAGATTCCTGCAGTGCTCAAAGAAGTCAACTACAATGACTAGCTAAAACCAGATCAATTCAAGATGGAGGAAAAAGTGACCAAAGACCCACCCCAAATCTCATTATACCATCGTTTTAATGAAAACCGGCATCACAAGTGAAAAGCCCCACCCACCCCTCACCAAAGGAACAAATAAATGCACGGGCACTTCTGAAACAGACCCTAGTAAGAACAAGAGCCCCCCTCCCAACCAGAAGGTGAAGCCAGAATTTGGTGCAGCAAATTCACAAACAGGCCACCCTTGGAAACATAAAATCCCAAGAACTGACTGGCCATGCACACAACTCACTCAGAGCTTGCTCGTCTCCACTCAGATGTGTACTTTCACTTCTTTCACAGTGGCCCCGTGAGACTTGCAACCAGATAATCTGCATCCTAGCCTCTTTCTTTCTCTACCTAAATAAAACTCGCTTTTGCTCTCACTCAGACTCATTCTTGAATTCTTTCCTGCAGGAGTCAAGAGCCTGGAGGTCCCGGACCATGCCAGTCCCCAGCACAGAACCAGTTCAGTGCCGTATACAAACATGTTGGTGCGGTTTTTTGTTTGTTTGGTTTTTTTACTCAATAGAGAACTGGTACTTCTTGAAAACTTGGAGGAAGGGACAACCTCTCTTATCACCCCTTTTCAGCCATCTTTGCCATGTAGGTCTCCCCTGTCAGTTTCATCAGCTAGAGAATTGCTACTGGCTGTCTAAGCGCACAGGGCAACCGGGTCTGACCCATTCGTGCGTGTGCCTCCTAGAGGGAGGGGAGATAGGAGCTGCTCAAGCTAAGATCATTTGCTTTGGCTCCTATTTCCACCATGGGTTGGTTCCTTTGTGTTTCCTTCCCTCAATCACTCATTTTAGTTAGTGAACAGGCCACACAATGAAGAAATTCATGTTTTAGGTAACTTAGGAAAAAAACCCATATTTGAAAGGTAAACCAGCAAGAACCCAGACTGATGTCTTGTGACTAGGTTTTCTGCTGTGTTAAACATCTGTTATAATCACATACTTGTTGGTGGCCAACGGAATTCAAAATCAAAACATGCATAAAACAGATTAATACACCCCATTCCCAGATTCCGGGGAACAGCTTGTGGTGGCTGTTTCATCAAAGGGAGCCTGGCTCTGTTGCAAGAATGGCTTGCTCACTCTGCCGATAAATTAGTTGTATTAATGTGCCAGAAACAAAACAATCTGGGCATGATTTCTATCAAACTGGATATTTCATCCAAAAGTAATTAACACAGCCAAGGATTTTTGCCCTTGCTACTGTGAAATAACTCAGAGCCAGAGGTTGAGTTAATCAAAGCTAATCTTTTGTCCACATTTGAAGAAAGGTGTCAGTTGATTTGCCTTTTGTCTGCATAATAGTTTTTGAGAGAGGCAGAAATAAGCCTCTTGTTTTCTCAGTTTGAAGGGTTTTTTAGAGAGGATCAGAGTATGGAATCTGCCAGATTAGAGATTAATTTGGGAATTTAGGGGGACCAAAAACTATGCAAATTTTGTAACAAAACAGTTCTTGGGTAGATATTAGACACTGACCTTTAAAGCTGTCATGTAGCAGGTGCAAAGCTATAACCATAACCTTGCCTTTATCTATTCTTTGGGAAGCTATAGAGGATTGTGGTCAAATACGTTCGTATGGGCATTGGAATGATTCCATTTAATATCGCCTCTGCCACTTTAGGTTCCACGTGAAAGGAAGCTATTTGCTGGAGACCTCTCGATGCCTTAATTTCCCATCACAAATAGGGGTAAAGGTACCTATCAACCTCACTGAGAAACTGAATGAGATAATGCAAGTGAAGCTCCTACCACAAAATCAGTGCTCCACAAGCGGTAGCTGCTCTTACTAGCTGCTTAGCTGTTCAATGGTTATGAAAAGTACGCTTTAGGTGATAATGAAGAGTATGCACCACAGCAGAGGCAATAGAAAGAATTTATCTTATTCGAATTAGTGTTAACGCAGAGTGTTAATGCCCTCATTTTCTCCATAACTCACACTGCCTTGTTCACGTATACTTAGTAATTACTTTTTAGAAGCCCCACCGCTTCATATTTCTGAGACAGCTGAGGCACAGGCAGCTTTCTGAGTGCATGATGATTTGCCTACAGCAAGCTGACTCAGAAAGTGGCAAAACAACTTAGTGTTTGGGTACAGAACATGATTTCTATTTCAAGTATCTTACTCTTTTAGACCTCAGTTTCTTTAGCAGCCAGGGTTTAGGATGAAGGAAGCAGGGAAGGTAATCACTTGCCCTCTCCTGCTTCTCCACTAAGTGGTGGACCCAGGATTAAAAGATAAATCTCTTAGACACCAGAATATGTGCATTTAACTACTATAGTGCACTGCTTCCCAAGTCAGGGGTACAAATAGAGAAGCGACGTGGTACAGGGGCAAAAAGTGTGGCCTCTTTGGACCCCGCTGCCTGACTTGGAGCCCAGCTCTGCTGCAAGCGCTAGAAAACCTTAGGGAAATTCCTTGATCATCTCTTTGTGCCTGAACTTCCTTATGTAGAAAGTGGGCATGGAAACAATACTTGTCCATAACATTGTGGGAAGATTAAGTAGCTCAATATGTGTAATCTGCTTAGAACAGTGCCTGACCTATTACAAACAGTTGTTACCTGTTATTTACTTTGATGAACATATGGAAACATTCTAAGGTTTTTTTTCTTTATTTATTGGTTATTAGATCTAAGGGACATTGTCTCATTTGCAACACATTTTTTACTTTGTCCTTAAAAACATGGGGATTTGCCTTTTATCTCTCATGCACTGATGACTTCCAACACTGCTCACAAATTTTCCTCCCCTCCTATTTCACAGGGATTTCTGGGGATTGAAGGAGATATTTCTAAATGAAGTAATATCCCCTTGAGGACTATAAGTGGTAAGTAATTTATCTTTGGGGCAATGGTTCCAGAATCACTAAGCTTAAAAAAATCAGTTATTGGAA
This sequence comes from Carollia perspicillata, assembly GCA_004027735.1. NCBI lineage: Eukaryota > Metazoa > Chordata > Mammalia > Chiroptera > Phyllostomidae > Carollia > Carollia perspicillata. The sequence goes on along the minus strand of PVKM010006447.1, from coordinate 33,131 downwards.
CTGCTTTGTAAACTGCTGAGAAGTATAAAATTGTAAGGTAAACTCTAACCCAGGGAAGTTAAATCTTAAGTCAGCACTTAAGGCAAAAAATAAAGATTGTTAAAATTACTCTTGAACATCTCTTAGAGTACAGAACAGTTCTGTTTTTCAGTAAATCCATTATTGTTTTTTTTTTCCTCCAGCTTTGGGACAGATCACATTTCTTCCATTGAATACCAGATGAAGTAATTGGTTTGTATTTAAGCCAATTTTGTATGAAAAACATATACAACCTAAACCAAATACTTTATATATACTATCACATTTGTTCATCACAATAACTTTATGAAGCATTCATATTTCTTTTGTTGCCTATGAAAGACTGAGGCAAGACAGAGCAAATGACTTGCCCGTGTCACCAGCAGGTTGACTCTGAGCAGAGTTTCGATCTCAGTTTCCTTGGACACAGAAGCCCCTATTTTCCCTCTACAACTACTCCCTCTGCCTAGAATCACTTTTATGTGGCACCGAGGACACAAACTGCCTTTTACTCCACTTGAAACTGCTTAGCATCTATTAGAGGAAACATTGAGTTTAGAGCTCCTGAACTTGAATTGAGTACAAAGAAGCTGGAGGAAGTCCAAAGAAGACTAAGGAACCCATTCGACAGAAATCCCAGGAGAGATCTGGTTGGAGAGCGGGAAGATTTAGGGAGGGACAGAAGGATATTACTGATGCCACTGGGTGTTAGAGTCATAAGTAAGTTACACGGGGAAGCCAGGAAGAGTCAGCCCTGCGGTTGTATGGCCTGGTTGCAGCACTCCTTGAGGACAGGCGGGATGGGGGCCTCCCAGACTCCTTTTCACCTCACGGTTCTAAGAATCCACCCAGGACACCACTAATAAATGTAGCAAAGCCAGAAAGATTTTGTCTGAGGCCAGGCATACTGCTCAGCTGATTCCTGGAATTTCTCTCTAAAGGGGGACCAGACATGACTGTCTCCTTCTCATTTAATGATGGAGAAATGAGGCCCAGGCACTCAGTTCCCAGGAAAAGTGACCTTCAACAGGCACTTTTGCTGGACAGGCGGCCCCAGGGGTGCTGACCTTACATATTACCACTTACCGCATAGAATTCCAAGGATGTCAGTGAGACTGTCCACTCCCACCCTCGGGCTGGAGGAAGTGTGCAGAGTGTGCTTAGTGACACCTGCCCCTCACCCCCGCACCTGCCGAAGAGGTTTAATCAGGACGTAATCAGGGTCATGTCCCTGAGAGCTAGTGCTGCCTACCTGTGGCCACCAGAATAGCCCGCTGCTTCTGCTGCTTCTGTACAAACAAACTTGTAAAAGAAACCAATTCACTCAAATTTCTGGTCCACAATAATGTCAGGATCCCTTCTTGTGGACTTGCTCTTTCTTAAGGGCTCTTTTTTCTTTTAATTCCTTTATTTCTGACTATACACTCAATATAGTTAATATTAAAAAAGAAAAAAAACAAAAGTATACAAAGTATTTGTTTTTTTAAATAAAATTCAGATACATAAAAATATTTTGTGATATGGATAACAGTAACAGTAATAATGATGAAATAGCTTATGTGTCTGATGCTGTGTGAAGGGCTTCAGTCGCATCATCTCCCTAACGAAAGCAACCCTGGACGGGAAATACTTGACCTGTCCTCCAGCTCCAGTCCAGTACAGCATTTTTAAGGGGCCAGATGTTTTTCCTTTCCTTAAAAAAAACGTAAAATAATCTAATGCACTGAACATCAAAATCAGCAAGATCATCTTATCATCTTAATTACAGCCTTGGAGATATGGTTAATATTAAAACCTAGAAAGTACTAACAGAAATTAACATGAATAATAAGCCTCTAGAGCAATAAGGCCCCTCTGGGCTCTGCTAGTCTGAAAATTCAGCAATGACCCATCACCCTTCCTCATCAGGCCGGTGGTAAAATGATCAGTCTAGCTGCAGAACTGTTTTCAGTTTGTGCTTCAGCTGTACTTTATTTTGATGACCTTCTGTAAAGGGTCTATAATTCTTTTTAGTTCTGTCATTTTCAGTCTGTGACTGTTAAAGATTATGCTGATACAAACATCCTACCAAGCTTTATGAAAGGTACCAACACATCTAAACAATAAAGTTTTCACCTACAATTTCTTAATAGAATTATGTCTGGAATATAGTATCATATTGGAAAATAATCAATATTTTAAAGTACTTACAGAGGACTTTAAACCTCCATCCTTTTCTCTTCACTTGAGTTGGTTTGTGTTTATATTTTTTAGCCACTTTCCACTTCTTTACTTACTCTGAACATTAATTCTCCCCTCCAGACCTTCAGAGATAATTTGTGATTTTAAAGTCCTTTAGGGCTCCTGAATTTTAAAGCGTGACCCCATAATTAAAATCTTAGCAAAAACCAGCCCTGACAGAGGGCTCACTATTGTGAGACACATTTACATAAAATATTTTTCTCTTTGTGACTCAGTTCCAACTATGACCTAAAAGGCAGAAAATTAGACATGTCTCACTCACTATTCCTATACATTAAAGTGACCCTATCAAGACATGTGAGCCAGGTTTAAAGCTATAAGATGTGAGCAGAATATATTTAAATCCTAGTCTGCTTTTTTTCCTGAGTATATTCTCCTTGGAACTTGGGTTTTGTAATGAGCGCCAGTTTCAAACTGCTGTCGGGCCATGGCAATGAACCACAGAGCCGTAGTGAGGGCTCTGCCACCCAGCCCATTGGTGCCTGGAACTGCGTCTGACACATGGCAGTACTTTACCAATGTTTGTCGAATGAATGAGTCTGTGACTGATGCAGTGATCTGAAAAGCACAGAGAAAAATGGGCAACTCTGGCTTCTGCCCCTTACCATGAATCCAGCCAAAAAAACCTCAGCTCCTCCCTGGTTCCGTAAGCGGCACCCAGTCATCCGGTTCTTGGTCTCAGGGATTGGCTGAGTGTTTGAGCAGAGCGAGGCCCTTCACAAATGCTGCCTTGGACCTCAGAGGCAGAGCTTCATATTCTCTCTTAGAACCTCTTTGACACAAGAATCGAAATTGCTACTAGATAGTGATTAGCACTCTCGTAATTCTAGTCTAAACTCTGTTGAGTTTTCTGAGAGAGAACAATTGCTGGTGTAGCCCCGAAATTAAGATTTGTTTCCCAGTTATGGTTATGTGTGTAGTAACACTCTCTTTATGGGATACACAGGAGAATATTCTCTTTGAATGGTTATAATATTATAAAATAGTTTAATTGTGCACTTTCATATATTTAAATTGTCTCATTTCCTAAGTGAGCATTTAAATACACTTCTTTATTATTGTTTATTCTTCATTTATAGCCTACTTCATACATATAGAGTAGGGCGAAAGTAGGCTTACCGTTGTCAGTACAACTGTAAACAGTTTATCCTTGTATTTTAATTAATTATTGTATTATTTTTCATACGAATATCTGTAAATGTACTTTTGCCCCACACTATAGACTATTGTCATTTTCTCCACTTTTATTTATTTTGCAATTAATTTTTATAGAGAGATAATTGACTATAATTGTTTTTTACTTGACCAGTGAAACAGGATTTTTCACACTCAGTTATTGCTCATTTGTTCATTGATCAGTGTTTATCTTTCTTTAATCAGTTCCATAATGATATTGTCTAGCTCTAACTATAATTTTTATATCAGTCAGCTTTACTTACCATTTGAAATGTAACTATTATTTAGACTTCATACTAAATTTCTTGAATGTGGGTCTTGTTCAGAACAAAATTTATGTAAAAATAATGATGGCATACTTTGATGATATAAAAATATGGGTATTATTGTTTCAAAAAATACGGGTATTAGTGTTTCAGAAAAAAGACCTACGTTTTTGCCTCCTGCACTATATAAAGATATACTTGGGATGAGGAATGAAATTGTCTGGGCCTCACTGGGGCATGCAAAAGTTCATGTTCATTTTTCAGAAACTATCTCAAGAAATGGATGTTCAGAAGCACTGAAATGGTGAACCAACCAGAGGCTCCCCGGGTATAGGTGTTCACTAAACTCATAAAAATCTTGCATTCCTCAGAGATCCCCCAATCTGCTCCCAGAAGGTATTCCTAAGGGCTTTTGGGTGAATAAAGGTGCAGACTCCTTCCATAAGATGTGACCTTCACCCAAGAGCTGGAAGCTCTTGAATTTCTCAAGGGACTGACACTAGGATCATGTTCAAATGGAGACGCCCCACCAAAAAAGCCAAGATAAACTAAAGATCAATCTAGACACACCACACAGCACTTGTTTCAGAGAGCAACTGAAAGGACTGAGGTTTTCCCGGGTGCTGATGGAGAGCTGATCAAGATGGCTTACTCTGCTGGGCTGCGTCTCAGAAGGTTTCCTAGTCCCCTGACCAAATCCCAGCTGCCCTAAGGCCTGCTGGGTTTCTATCCATCTAAAAACATTGCCATTTTCAGTTTTGGAAGCAGCTCTGACAACTTTCACTCTGAAATGAAATTTCTCTTTGAAACAGCCTGAAATCTAGCTGAACAGAAGTCCTACGACTAAGGATATAAAGAAGAAGCCACACTGAGACTGGTAGGAGGGGCGAAGACACAGAATGAACTGGTTCCACTTCCACCTGTGGCAGATGAAAATTGGGAGGGATATCTCAGCTGCAGAGGTCCCCCCTGGGGAGTGAGGGGTCCAAGGCCCACACCAGGCCTCTAGCCCAGGGTTCCAGTGCTGGAAAGAGAAATCCCCATATGTTCTGGCTGGAAAACCAGCAAGGATTATAGCTGAACGAGAGGAGGGCTTCTGGAGTCACAGGCAGTTGCTCTGAAAAAGCCCCCTCTCCTCCACTGACTTACTCAGACTCACTTGCTTTGAGCGCCAGCACTGGGACAGCAGCTCAAAAGACACCAGGGACATAAGGGAAGGAACCATCTGGCATCAGGGCAAGAGCTAGAGGGGCAGCTTTCTCTGAGACAGAAGTGCTGGCAGAGGCCATTGTTCTGTATCTGAGACCTTTCCCCATAGAGCTGGTAGGTGGGCACCATATACGAGTCTTCATCAACCTGGCTAACACAGTTCACCTTGACCTGGTGATTCCCTGAGACCCTGCCCCACCTAACTTGCCATCTTAACCCAAGCTGTTTCTCATGGTTTTTCCATACAAATGGCCTGTCTTGGCTCATGCTTCAGATTTTCCTAATATCTCTCAAACAAGCAGGATCTGGCCACATCAAACCCCACATGTATTGCTAAGGGGCCCCACACCTGGTATTAGTGGCAGTTTGCCTTGGTTCATGGCTTGGCCTTTCCTAGCACCTCCAAGTCCAGTTCAAGTAGCAGCCATCTGCAGATTGCTCTGTAAATCATGCCGATGGCCTCAGGCAGGACACAAGTGGCAGCTGACCTTGGCATGCACCTCTTGGGAGGCCCCAGAGCCAGTGCAACCAGTGGATATCTTCAGACCACACTGAATCACCACCACACAACCATCTCCACAAGCAACACACTCAAAGGGTAAAACCAGTGAGCTCTGCTCAAGTTAAGTCATCTGCTCAGGAGATTGGCCCCTGCACAGCAAATCCTCCAAATAGTTCCTGCCAGTCCTTGTAGATGATTTGCCTAGGTATAAATCCCTCCCATCGAGGTCCCAACAGAAATTAAGGCTCAACTGCAACAAGAGGGTATACAAAGTCCATACAACCCACACAGGGGGTATACTTGGAGTCTCCAGCTTGGGTAATCAGGAGGCTGTGCCACTGGACCCTAAAGGGCACCTAATACATTAGGCCACTCTACCAAGCCTTGGGATCTAGCAGCTCTGCCTAATACATGGAAACAAACACAGGGCAGCAGCTAAGATGGGGAGAGAAAGAAAGGAACATGTCTCAAATAAAAGAACAGAACAAAACTCCAGGAAAAGAACTAAACAAAATGGAAAAAAGTAATCTACCAGATGCAGAGTTCAAAGCATTGTCTTTAAGGATGCTCACTGAACTTAGGGGAAGAGTAGTGAGAACTTCAATAAAAAGGTAAAAACATAAAAGAGAACCAGTCAGAAATGAAGAATATATTAAATGAAATGAAGAATACATTACAGGGAATCGATTGTGGAGTAGAGGAAGCGGAAGATCAAATCAGATATTTGGAAGATAAGGAAGCAGAAAATACCCAATCAGAAGAGCAAAAAGAAAAAATAATCCCCCCAAAATGAAAATAGTATAAGTAGCCTCTGGAACAACTTGATATGTGCGATGGAATATTACTTGGCCACAAAAAGAACAAGATCTTTCCATTTGCAACAGCATGGAAAGACCTAGAGGGTGTTATGCTAGGTCAAATAAGTCAGTCAGAGAAGGACAAGTACCATATGACTTCATTTATATGTGGCATCTAAAGAACAACATAAACAAACAAAACAGAAGCAGATTCATAGCTAAAGAGAACAGCCTAATGGTTACCAGAGGGGAGGGGAGGGGGCAACCAGGTGAAAAGCTGAAGGGACTGAGAAGCACAGACTGATAGCTACAAAATAGACATAGGGATGTAAAGTAGAGCATAGAGAATGTAGTCAATAATATTGTAATAACTATACATGGTTCCAATTGATACTGGAAATATCAAGGGAAACACTTTGAAAAATATATGATTGCCCAACCTCATGCTGTACACCTAAAACTAATACAAAATAATATTGAATGTAAACTGTAATTGAAGAAATTTTCAAAAACTAAAAAATGAAAAGACAGAAAATCTTAAAAGCAGCAAGAGAAAAGCAATTAGTTACCTGCAAGGGAGTCCTCATAAGGCTATCAGCTGATTTATCAACAGAAACTTTGCAGGCCAGAAGGGATTAATAAGAAGTATTCAAAGTGATGAAAAGCAAGGACCTATAATCAAGATTTCTCAACATAGCAAAGTTATTATTTAGAATTGAAGGACAGATAAAGAGCTTCAGAGAGAAAAAAAAAGATAAAGGAGTTCATCACCACCAAATCAGTATTAAAAGAAATATTAAAGGATCTTTTTTAAGAAGAAGAAAAATGATATAAAATATGAACAATAAATTGGCAATAAATGTGCATCTAGCAACAATTACTTTAAATGTAAATAGATTAAATGCTCCAATCAAAAGATATATGGAGGCTGAATGGATAACAAAACAAGATCCTTATATATACTGTCTTCAAGAGACTCACTTCAGATCGAAAGACATACACAGGCTGAAAGTAAAGGGATGGAAAGAGATATTTCATGAAAATGGAAACAAACAAATAAAAGGTGGGGTAACAATACTTGTAGCAGACAAAATAGACTTTAAAACAAAGGCTATATAATAGGAGACAAAGAAGGACCTAGCAATGCCACTTCTGGGTATTTATTCAAAGAAACCCAAAATACTACATTGAAAAGACATATATATTCATATGTTCATTGCAGCGTTATTTACAATAGCCAAGATATGGCAGCAACCTGAGTGTCCGTCAAGAGATGAGTGGATAAAGAAGTGGTGCACACATACAACGGAGTATGACTCAGCCATGAAAAAGAATGAAATCTTGCCACCTGCAACCACATGGAGGGACCTAGAGGGTGTTGTGCTGAGTGAAACAGTTCAGATAGAGGAAGACAACTGCCATATGATTTCACTTCTAAAAAAGAAAATAAATGTACAAGCAGAACAGAAACAGACTCATAGATACAGAGAACATTTTGACAGTTGCCAGATGGGAGGAGCATTGAGGGGATGCGTGAAAAAGGTGAAGGGATTAACACGTACAAATCATAGTCACAGAATAGTCATGGGGATGTAAAGTACAACATAGAGAATATGGTCAATAATATTGTAATTACTATGTATGCTGACAGATGGGTACTATATTTATTGGGGTGATCACTTAGTAAGTCATATAATGTCTAATCACTGGATTGTACACCTGAAACTAGTATAATATTGCATGTCAACTGTAATTGAAAAAGAAAATGTTATTTAGAGTCGAAAAAGAAAAAAGTTATAATAAAAAGAAAATAGGGATAGAGAGAATTTTACAGGAACTAAAAAATGAAAGAACTAGAGAAAGAAAGGGAAAAAAGAAAGTAGGGAGGAGGGGAAGGCAGGAGGGAGGGAGAAAGGAAGGCAGAGGGAGGGGTGCTGAGCAAACCAGCCTGGATTCATACCTAGAAGTAGGGGCAATTAGCAAGCAAGTACCTGAACCTCAAGAGGAGGATCAAGTTGAATCAAGGGGAAAGAAAAAGGAAGACCCTGGAAGTCTCAAATTAAAGCTTCCCCAAGACAAGAGGGTTAAATGGGACTTGCATTAGTACTTAACCTGCTCTGGTTCTTCGCCTTAAGTGTTCGTCACACTGCAGTTGCAACTCGACTTGTACAAGCTGAGTTGATTGTGTCTTGCCCAGCTACAGGGATTTAGTTAAGAGAACATCCCCCAAAAAACTGAAGGGAGGAAGGCTATGGATCTTGGGCTCATAATCTTTGAAGCAGAAATGCGGTTGGAAGTCCCAGGGAGCCTTAGACCGGGGCTGATCTGTGGGGCACCATTTTACCAGAGTTTTTGTCTGGAGACTCTGCAATGAAGATCAAGGCAACAGAGCAGTAACATTTCACACGAAATTTATCAAACAAGGAACTACACCGAGAACACTAATATCTTGACTACTGAACAGCACATACGAGCTGTATTCGTTACCACCAACTTAATACCTTAATATAACACATGTATCATCTCACAGTTTGGGGGGGTCAGGATCCTACAAAGGTGTATTTTAACTGTGTCTTCTGTTTAGCATTCCACAAACCAATTAATGTGTCTTCCCATTTGCATTCTCATCTGGAGGCTTGACTAGGGAATAATCCTTTTCCAAGGTCACTTAGATGGTTGACAGAATCCATTTCTTTGTGTTTGTAGGACAAAGGACCTTGGTTTCTTGCTGACTCATGGGCAGAGGCTGCTTTCAGCTTCTGGAGGCCACCTACGTCCAGTTTCTTGCTAGGTGGACTTCCCCACCATGGCCACTTTCTTCATCAAGCCTGAAAGGGGAGTCTCTAGAGAGTTTGCTAGCACAGCAGAGTCTTTTGTAATGTAATGTCTTCACAGGAGTGACATCCAACACTTGGGCTACATTTATTGTTTACAAGCGGGTCACAAGTCCCAACTGCACTCCAGGGTAGAGGATCCGACCAAGGTGTGAACACCAGGAGGTGGTGGAAATCATGGAGCCACCTTCGAGTCTATCTGTCACACAAACACACCTTTGCCGCTTCCAAACTCTTTAATTAAAATTAACCACAAATATAATCCTTAAAAATTGTAGTGTGAAATAAATAAATAAATAATGAAATAAAAAGTAAATAAATAAAAAGTAAAATCTAAACCTGGAGTATACCTAATGTCAAAAATTGTGACCTTCTCACGTCAAAGTTATATGTATACACCATGGATCAGATCCACTATAAACTGTGTTTCCAGGATTTCTGAGTGAGTCCCTAGAATGAAGGGTAAGCAAAAGCTTGGAGTCAAGCAGTTTCTAGTCACATATGGGATGTAGGAATATGGGTATTTTTGTTCTCAGTTCCGACATCATTTAAGGGAGGTTAATTTTACCACCTGTATTAATGACTGTTGCAGCTATTGTGAGGGCCAAAAGAGACTCGACAAATGTTGGTTCCGGGCATCACTGTCTCCAACCTGTTTATACGGAATGAAAGCACGGTCCTCGAGAGAAGGGAGGAGATGGAAAGCCATGAGGAAGTTGTGTGCTTCCCTGGCCCTCACCAACCACAGTATAGTTTAACCCACTAAACAAAATGGAACTTCACGAATTTCATAGGAGGGAAAAATGCATTTGATGTTTGTCTCAAATTGCATGCATTTAGTTTATTCCTGATTTGAACTTTTTTGATCATTTGCACTTTAAATTTTCTTTGCTGTGATTGTCTATAATCTTTACCCAATTGCTTTTTTGAGATGTTCATTGATATGAATCCAGAGATCAACCTTTGTCTACCCTATATATCCAATATTCCCATACCTCTCTGGTCATGTATTTCATTTAGTGTATGGTGTGTCTGTGTGGTGGGGGTGGGGGTGGGGGGCTAGGGTAGGAGAGTGAGGGAAGATTTACAGTACATTTTCAATCCAGTAGTCATCTCCATTGCTCTTTGCCTAATGTAACAGCGAATACCAGATTTATTTGATAACTGTGAGCAGTGTTCACTTTCGAAAACTGGTCTTTGCAAACTTTGTCCGCAGCGGCCGCTAGGTTTTATCAGCGGTTCTGCAGAGCGGTGGCCGTGGGGCTTGCTCCCTGGGGTTTGCGCTGCCCGGGCCAGACGCGGCGGCCGCCACCCCCGCCCTCCCCGCCGCGCGTCCCGGCGCGCGTCGGGGCCCGGCCCCAGTCTGCGCCGCAGCGCTGCTCCGGAGCTGCCTACGGTCACCGGGCGCCCCGGCGCTGGGAGGGAGCCGGCCCTGTGGGCGGCGAGAAGCGCGCGAGCCCGGCCCTAGGGGCTTCCGCGCGGACCACCCGGGCCCAGCGCGCGGGGCTGGGAAACTTCAGCGGGCACGAGGCGGGGACTCTGAGCAAGGCCCGAGAAGGAAAGGTAAGAAGGGGACCGTGGGGCCGCAGTGGCTGCCGTCTCCCCCGAGCTGTTCGCAGCCGGGCACCTCGCAGCGCGTGGGACAACTTTGCCTGTGCGGCTTCGCCCCTGGCCCCGCCCCGAGACCGGGACGGCGAGGCCGCCGACCCCGGAGCGCGTGAGCTTCGCCGCCCGGTGTTCCGCGCCGCCTGCGCCGCTGCCCCGCGCCTGGCCCCACTCAGGCCAACTGCCAGCCCCCAGTGCGGGCGGCGCCGCGCGCAGCTCGGCGGCTGCGGGGCTGGAGCGGTCTTTAGAGGCGAAACCCATCCCGCCACGCGCCGCCAGATCCTGTTGGCCTTACTATTGCCCCAGGCGTCTTTGGAGTCCAAAGAGAAAAGGCCGGGTTTTCAGGCAAGGAAAGCTGACCCAAGGAGACCCCACAGTCTTCTGTTTCACCTTGGGGAAGTCGTGCAGTGACTGGGAGTTTCCTGTCCCTCGTCTGTAATGGCCATGACTAGGGTAGGAGGGTACTGATTTGGGGCAAGACAAAGCTGCCTCATCAAAGGGGACATTGACCCGTTTTCTCTCCTTGGGGATCCCCCTGCCAAAATAAGGGAGGAAGGGAGGGAGGAAAGAAATTTGAAAACCGCTGAATTACATCACCAACTCTGTTACAGAGGTATAATATATGTTAAGGGTCTGTATTTTAGGAAAAGATTAAAGGCACAAAATCCAAATGCGGCAATAGTGCTATGGCAAAAAAAAAAAAAAAATGTTTTAGCCAGGCTTAAACATTTCTTTAAATGTAAAAAGTAAAAAAAAAAAAAAAAAATTCTATATGCAATAATAAATGGAAAAGTAGGATTAGAAGCCCACTTTTGAATATAATTTAATTTGATTTACTAAACTCGTAGAATGTGACTATCTCCCTTCCCAACTTTTCGGTGTAACTCTTGTAGTTAGGTATTTTGAATTTGCAGGCTTGCACATTGACATTGGGTTTTATCACTGCCTGAAAATATTTTTGCTCTCTGTTCATACTAAGGTTTGGTGGCTCTTTTCTTTTCTGTTACTTTTGATACCAGGGACTGTTGCACGTATATGCCCCTGGTGTGACAGACAGTACAGCAACTTGGCATTCTTCTTTGTGGCAATAGAAAACCAAACAAGAACATGAAAACAAAATATAAACAAATCAAAAATTGGACCTCTTTCCACATTTGCAAAATGAGGAAGTCTTGCTGATCCCAGATGAATTTTAAGTCTCTTTCCTATCCCAAATTCTCTTGGGATACTGACATTAATTGAACTCAAGAGTAAGACATTATTTGTCGTAAAGTTTTATACATATATGCTGGGAGAAATAGTTGAGTTTCTTTCATCTAATCAGCCTCTCGAAAAAGCTGAATCATCGTGTAACCTGTGCTTCTAAATGGTGATATTCTATGCTATTAAATAAAAATGTGTCATGGGAAACAAAAATCCCATGCTTCTACCACAAGACTGATAGAGCTGACACACTGGAGCAGTCATGTCCCCTTACTTTGTAACAGTCTACAGGAAAGATCCAGATAGTTATGAAGCACATGCTGGTGTATATGATACGAGCACAGCAGCTCCTATGCAACCTCACAGTCAGGAAGTCTCAAAACCGCTTTGGAAAAGATCCGTGATCGGTTTACCAGCCCGCAGGTTGCAATCGAAATCATTTTTTGTCATTATAGTTATTGGTCAGCTGGGACTATGACTTATAGAGGGTATATAAGAATTTACAAAAGTATATTGAATCATTAAATAGATTTTTTTATAGGAGGAAATATTTCTTTTATGTAAGGAAAATGCCTTAAACTGAAAGGTATAACAAGTATTTTCTAAATTAAATAACCAAAAGTTTCTAACTTAAAGTCCCTGTAGTAATGTTGGATCCTCCTCAAACCCAGAGAATTCAGGAAGGGAGTAATTTTGGGAGACCCGAAGTGAGATGTCAGAATAATAACCCCTAGTGAATCTCACACACACTCTGAAGTTGGGGGGTGGGAGAGTTCAGTTAATGAAAGATGAGCAACTGACCGAGCCTATAGGAGAATCTTTATCTCTCCGAGCCTTGTTCTCCACTCGGAACAATGCTGAGGACGCTACAGTAATCAGGCCACAAAGTTGCTGTGATTCCTAAGTGGGCAGGTGTACGGAAGACCTAGTGCCTGGCACACAGCACGGGCACAGCTAACCCTCGTTTTCCCCGTCCTCCTCAGGAGGTGCTTGTTTAGTGACTGAACAAGCTGTAAGATAAGCAGGTTACAGTTTTTACTGTTAGTTTTAAAAAACTCTGGCAAAATGTTGATAATTGTTGAATCTGGGTAATGGGTATGGGGGGATTTACTATGTACTATACTTTCTGTTTTTGTACCAGTTTAAAATTATTCATCAGAAATAATTAAGTGTGGTTCTGAAAAAACACATTATCAGATGCATTTCTAATCTTGCATTTCATTTTAAATTGCAACTTTTTAAATTATTCTCTGTATACGGGAAAGATAAACACAAGTATACATATAAAGGGAGTGGTGGGCAGGGAATGGAACTGGAGAACAGTCCATGGTGATCTTCAATTTTTTTTGGAAATTTTTTATTATAAAAAAGACCTCAAATATGAGAATGCTGATGTTTGTGAATTCTGGTTGTTGGGCTCATAGGTTCTTATTATGTTCTTTGAAATCTTTGTATTTAAACATTTTTTCATTAATGTAAAATCACTTTATTGTTTTATAAAATTATAAAGAATGCAGATAACACAGATATGCAGTTGAAAAGTCAAAGTAGTATCCTAGCATCCACCAACAGCCATCCTTAACATCAAGTGCAGACCATTCTGTATGTCTTTCTTTGCATACATACAAATAGAAGGAGACAAATGCATTAATATGCAATGTGCTACTCCAGAGGCACATACAATATTTTGGGTTTCTTTGTTTCTGATCTTTGATCAAAGTTCTAAATAACAATCTTGTATTTTGATTTTTAAGACTTTAGACTGTAATTTGAAATATGGCAATTATTTAAACTTAGTATGCAACAACTGACTTTACATGTTTTAAGTAGCTTACATTTATTTGTACCTAAGCAGTAATGTTTAGCTATTTAAACTATACCTCATCAATTTCAAACTGGGCTTGGTGTCACCATTTGAATTTCACTAAAATGCAAGCTCCATGAGGGCAGGGATTTATTGAATTATTGCATATATTAATAACATTTTCCTGGCTATTTGAAAGTTAATGATACAGTCAATTATGCTATAATGCTTGTTTCTAAAACAAGAATAATTCTAATGTAAGTGAAATATTAGGGAACAATTTGAGCATAGCGTGCATTTGGCACTTGCTTAGCACTACTGACTCAGCAGAAGCACCAGGTGAACACGTGAAGCTGCAGTCAGCCGACCTGAGCCATGTAGGAATACACAAAAAAGCAAAATGTGCGCACACCTGAAACATCTACCACCTACCTTGGCTCACCACGTTATCCTGAAAGACTGTGTTTTGCTGTTCCTTGGCACTTGCAAACTTTCCTATATAAAAACAGTTATTCAGCATCCCAAGAATGCCTAAACATCTGGGTTCACAAGTGCCAAATAGCATGTGACAGGAGAAAGCTTCGATACTGAAGAGAAGCTTGAGGTAAACATTTTTAAAGAGCCATGAGAATACGTGGTATTTCCTGAGCCGCAGGAATAAGGGAATGATCCACAACGTGGATCATGAGAGGCGATGCCACAAAGATAAAAGAAACATCTAGAAACATCTATGGCTGGAGTAACTTCAAGTTCTGCAAAGTCAGTAACAACAAGGCTGAAAGAAATAAAAGAAATGAAAAGGTGGTTGAGCCTGTGGATAGAGCACCAAACAGTGAGCGATCTCTCTCACAATCAAAGAGAAAACTTCTGTCTCTACATAAACGCCTTGAAAGAAATCGACACACCCTGCAAAAGTGCTCTTTTTAGCTTTAGTAGTGGCTGATTTGGTGATTTCAAACACCACTGACCCTGGTGTGTGGTCCACTTGGTTATTTAGCTAGGAAAAAAAAACTAGAAAAATTATAGACAATTAGCTAGCACGCACGAACTTGTTAGATGTGTTTGCCAGGAAGGAACATGAGAACCTTAACTAACATAAACACAGAAAAGGTGAGTTAATTTGCTGAATGGAGGTCACTGGGAGGAGAGGAAAATGAAGGTGTCTGCCCTCGACTCATATCAAGGAAAGGCTGTTTAATGGATCCTTGAACCCATTTCTCTTGGCATCTTTCCTCAGGAGCCTCTGGTGAGGTTCTGACATAATAGCAGCTGATCCAAAGTGAACGGCTTCCTGCTAGCCCCTTTAGCCGTTTCTGGGACAGGGAGAAGTCAGAAGAACTTGAAGCAGAGCATGTGGATTGTTTACTTAAAGCAATCAGATGACAAGCTTCAGAAAGAGAGGTTTGGTGTTCTTTTTTCAAATCGAGAATTATAGAGTGTCGATGATTCAATATAGGTCCCACCCTTTTATCCCTCTGTTGCCTGAAAAATTGTAATGTCATAAGAAGACATTTAAATTCATTGAATCTTGATCTGAAGGGAGAATACACAAGAATGCTGTTGATTTATTCTAGTAAATCCATATTGAGATTTAAACTGTAAACGAAGCTGTGGTTAGAAGAGCAGGTACTTGCATTTGCCTGCCTGGCAGTGAATCTGGGCTTTGTCATTTGTGTATCCTTAGGCAACCGACTTTATTCCCTATACCTCAGTTTTCCTCATCTGCAAAATGGGGACAATAAAACTACCTAGTTCAAAAATTCGTAAGGTTTAAATGACACAATATTTTAGGGCTCTTAAAAACATGGTAAGTAAATGCTCAGTAACCTTAGATGCTGGTAGTAATAGTAATAGTGGTATATGAGGGTTAAGAACATTGCATTTCCCATTGCTCAACTCATCTGAACTTGGTAGAGTCATACAATTCGAGAATTACAGAGCCATTTGTTTTGAGTACCTGTGGGCTGTCTTTTCCGTGTTAGTCCCTGGCTGTGTCTGAAATGTCCAGTTTTTGCCCTATACACATGGCTCAGTTTTACGAAGAACTGACTAAACTGAAAGTCCAGCAAGGAGACACAGTATTCCAGGAATTTCAGAGATAATAAATTGGTGCTGTTTTAAGTGACTAAGTTTGTGGTAACAAACTTTGTAACAAATTACCACAAACTTAGTTACAAATGACATAACTATTCTGGAAGTTGTCCATGTGTCTAAATGCTTAATGGTGCTAGGGACAAGTAAAAACTATAAAGTGGTGCTGGGAACTACAGTGAATTTAAATGTGCTTGAAATTCCTAGGGCCTCTCATAGTGTCTTGTTTTTCAGATATTATTGAAGACCCATTCTTACCTAATTGTCTCGATCTAAATCTAGCAAGGATTGTCTTCTTTATAGACTGGTATTCCAAGTTCTTTATAAAATGTAGATTATTAGATTAATGGAAAGGCTTGTGTGTAGTGAGTACTCATGGTTGTGTGTGTATTCATTTTCTATTACTTTGTTACAAATTACCACAAACTCAGTCACTTAAAACAGCAGGTTATTGTCTCATGGTTTTTGGGGGTCTGGAGTCCAGGCATGGCTGAAGTGGATCTGCTGCTCCGGGTCTCACAAGCCTGCAGTTCGGGAGTCATCCATGCCACTGTGCTCCCCATTTGGAGTCCAGGGTCCTCTTCCAAGCTTTGAGGTGCTTGTCAGAATTCAGCTCCTTGTGGTTGTGGGGCTGAGGTTCCCCATCACCTTGGTAACTACTGGTTGGGGACTTCTTTTAGTTCACAAAGACTGCCTGTAATTCCTTGCCTTGTGGCCCCCATAGGAGGGTCACAGTATGGTGTTTGCTTTCTTCCAGGTCAGTAGGAATATGTCTCTCTCATTTCCAATCCCTCTCCAGTCATACAGTGGAGTCCTGTATAACTTATCATCACAGGAGTGACTGTTCCAGCACCATTCGCTATATAATGTTACCTAATCAAGGCGGCATCTGTCCCATTCACAGGTTCTGCACACTCCGGCAGACAGTATTACAGGATGCACACACCAGTGGGGCAGGATTCTTGAGGACCATCTTAGACTTGAGAAAGTGAAAAATCATGCATGGCTGGACATAATCAAATGTGACTTTGGCTGAGCCGTGAGGATCACAGCCTGTAGGCATGTTCTCTAATTTGCTCAAGTCTCAAGAGGAGCCAAGCTCTCATTGGTGTGGGAAGGTCAAAGGCGCACTCCTGCCTAGGAGCCTTGTGGTGCATGAAGAGACTCATGGGTTATGTGAAAAACAAGGCTGGCATGAACCCCGTGGGATCCAGAAAGTCACAATCAAAATCAATCTGCAGTATAAAACTCAGGAGATTATCTGTCTAGGATTCCCAGTGTATTCCACAAGGCATCATCAGAAGATGAAAATGAGAAAGAAAAACCATGTAATGTAATTGCTTGGGAAAGTGGAATTGTAAGGCAAAAAGAAAAAGTAGGATAAAGGCCAAGAGCTATGATGGGGTTGGCCATCTATGTAGGCAGACACCAGATGGTGACATCTATGCCTTGGATAACATCTGACTGACGGGAACAAATGAATATTGTGGCCAATATCATTTACATTTATATCGACTTAATCTTAGGTAATTCTTCCACATTTATGTACTTATACATTATACATGTGCACTGTTTGCACAGCATCATGCCAAGCCTTTTCATTTCCTCTCTGTGCTACTTCAAAGATTCTAGACCAATTTGTCTAGACAGTCCTAGACAAACAAAATGCAAGCCACATATGCAATTGTAACTTTTCTCGTAGGAACATTAAAAATAAGAAGAAATGGACAAAATTAACCGTAGTAATGTTTTCTTTAACCCAGTATTTCCAAAACATTATCATTTCAACATGAAATCGATATAGAAATTATTCGTGACATATTCTTTATCTTTGTGCTAAGTCTTCAGAATCCACCATGCCCTAGACACCTTGTGCAGACTGGGCACATTTCAGGTGCTCACAGCCACAGGCAGCTGGCGGCCCCCGTGTTGGACAGCACAGCTCTCCAGCGTCATCAAAGGCTCCTGGTCATGAGCGCTTAACGTCGACTCTCATGTCTCTCTGTACTCCCTTTCTAGACAATCTCGCCACCCCCAGTCTGTGTTCGTTGTTGTCCAGTGTAATAGTGACTGTTAACAGTGTCCATCCTGCTTCTTACCTTCTGCTGTGAATCTTAGACTGAGGGCATCAGATGAAACATGACTAAAGCTGAGCCTCCCTTTCTTCTGATTTCTTTCTGAACTTTGGGATCTCCTACAATTCCAGAAGGTCTTCCACCCTTCTTCGTGCCTCTGTCTCAGTGGAGACGCTTCCTCTTCTAACTTCTTCTTCGCAGTCCAACTTTCCTTTCTTTTTCATCCAACACCCAAACCATTGATTCAGTCCTCTCTCACTTGGGCTTCCTGACTTACTGACCTGCTTGTTCCAAAGCTGTTCCAAACACTGTTTCCCCCCTGAGCACTGCTATCCCTATCAGTCAGTGAACATTTATTGCAGACTCACTCTGTTCCAGACGGAGGGGAATACCAAGCCTCTACAGGGTGGGGAAAAAGTAGGTTTATAGTTGTTTTTATGGAAAATAATACAATAATTGATAAATAGTAATGCAAGAATAAAAACTGTTTTACATACTCACAACTGTAGAACTACTTTTGCCCCACCCTGTATATCTACATACACACCAGTTAATGAAGCTGGTATTTTAAAAATACATATACTGTGTTCATTTCTTTAAAAAATTATGTACCACTGAGAGAATAATCAAGTTATGATATACAATTATAACATAATGCATACATAACATACATTGTATATTTTATATACTATATATTATATCCATCAAGATAACATAATATATAATGGATGCATACAGAGATAATAAAGGCCACAAAACTCAGAGTCTAGAAGGTACACTTCAGGCCACTGTGTCAAGGAAAGGCTAGTGCAAAATATCCACAAACCTTGAGTTTTCCTGGAATAACGAGTGGTTAGGAAGGAAAATGTCTCCTTACCTGAGGAAACATGAAAATGAGAATACGCGAGGAGGAAAAGTGCCTTTCCGACCCCTAAAACTAAGGGTTCAAATCCAGGTCCTTTGCTCTGCGGAATGTGCTGATGTCTCTCACCCGCCCCCCTTTCCTGCCTTTCAGTTCAATACTCCTCCACCCTGAGCGCACACCAGAGTCCCTGGTAAGTTCGTGCGGGGAGAAATGCCAGTGCCGGGGCCACGACACAGGCCTTCAGTAATTAGTTAAACTGCCCCTGGAGTTGGCCCCAGTGACAAACCTGCTGTTAAGGCCTGCAGTCTTCATTCCGTTCTGCCACTCCACTCTATGTTTTGACCCACATTTGGAAGAATCTTCTATTCCACATAGAGTCGTGTTATTTTAGGGCTAAAAGGACCTCATATTATTTTGTCCGATTTCTTCATCTTATCACTGAGGAAAGATGTCCAGAAATAGAAAAATCATATATTTAGGGGTACACCTAAGACCAGAGCCCTTGTCTTCAGTAGTAATGTGAAATGGACCAAGTGCGTAGCAGTGTGGTATGCTAACACTGGTATTACAGCCATGGACAGACGACAAGAGAGCAAAGAGTGATGCACAGAGTGATCGGCCTGGAAAGACAGCCCGGTAGTCAATAGGAGTGGTCAAAGTGGAGGCCCTACAAACAGGCAATGATAATTCAGAGACCATTCAAGAACAACAAGAAAATGATGGCTGTCAAACATCAGTGTGCAGAAGCATCAACTGGGAGCTCATTAGAAATTCATCTTCCTGGGTCCCTTCCTGGCTCAGTAGTGCCAGGGCGGAGCCAGGGAAGGGTCATTTTTAACAGGCCACCCAGGTGATTCTGATGCAGGTGACCTGAGGGCACCTGCTGGGAAGTTCTGAAGTCTAACCTAAGGTTTAGAAGATTGTTGGTGGCTTCCAATAACTGGCTTCTTGGCATTTGGAAAGTGAAGACTCAAGGGTGGGTTGGTTCTAGGTCTACACCTCCCAATAATAGGAGGTCAGGACACAAGGTAGGGAAGAGTAACAGAGATCATCCCAAAGGAATGAGTAAACTTAGAATTTATTAACTTAAAGATGGAAAGCAGCAAAAGTGACCATTTGTATTTCTGTCGTCAGCTGTAGTCCTCTGGGAGGAAAGAAATCGTTTTAAAAACTCTCTTCTCTGAATGGCTCAGCTCTGTCACATACAAGCAACAAGTACAGTTACGGTGCTGCTGTTGACTTAAAATTTTGCCAAGGGTTTTTAGTATGTATTTTCTCATTTGAATCTTCCAGGACCCTTTGGAGCGGACGGAATAGGTGACATTGCCTGTTTCTCTGACGAATAAACATTCCTGAGCTGCTCTAAGTAGCAGGGAGGAAACTGAAGCCTACGTTTTCTACACCCTGGTACTGTGGAAGCAGAACGAAGTGGTTTAGACTGTGAACTTCAGAGTCAGGCAGACCTGGTTGGAATCTTAGTTCCAATCCGAACGATGTGAACTGAAACAATTTATTTACCTTCACTGAGTTTCTATTGTCTCATCTGTAAGATGGATATAATAGTACCTCCCTCATAGGGTTATTGTGAAGGTTAAGTGAGATGACTTTTTAAATATGCCT
This sequence comes from Carollia perspicillata, assembly GCA_004027735.1. Lineage (NCBI taxonomy): Eukaryota > Metazoa > Chordata > Mammalia > Chiroptera > Phyllostomidae > Carollia > Carollia perspicillata. The sequence continues at coordinate 12,825 of PVKM010006447.1, read as the reverse complement.
GGCACATAGTTGCTGAGCACCTATATCTCCTTGAGGATAAGTACAGAAAGCCAACTTTAGGTAAATGACTGTTTCACATGTGGACACATACCAAAGTTAGGATCTGACTCCAATTAATGGGAAGAATATTGATGGAACTTTGAACTTTTAGGTTGCCTAAGCAACCACAACTCAGTACCACCAGTTACCAAAGTTTTTAATCAGGTCAGCAATTCAGCTGCTTTACTTAAGGAGCTCAAGGCTGTAAGAAGACAAAAGGATTCCCCTACGAATTTGGAGTTGTGCCAGACATTTTAAATAAGTGATGTCTCACTTCCTTAGGGTCTTTGCACTGAAGTATCTTGGGTGTCAGGATCTTCCCCACTTCTGTTCCCCTAAGTGACAGAAGATGTTAGACCATCCATTAAAGTGGGTTGAGACTGGGAATCCGGAGCCTCTACAGCAGTGTGTCCAATTGACCGCCACTGGGTGCCAGGGGTTAGAAATACAACAACATTTCTCTTTGTCCCTTAAGAATTTCAGATTCTAAGAGAGGAAATTAGTTGATGTTACATAATTATAGGGCAAATCATTCCATGAGTGGCTTTCTATGCCTTCATCCCTGGCAGTATTCTAAGCATTATAGATTGAACAGTACAACTGGATATAGCAGGTCTTAAATAATCCAGTGTTAGGGTCATGATTTTCCTGGCAAACCAGTCCTGGCAGAATATCCCACTTCGGTCTCCCAACACATTAATATCAGATTGACAGGCTTGAACGGGGGCCTTGGCTGCTGGGGAGTGGTACTTGGAATTATTGTGTTTATTTGCATTTACGTTTGTCTCCATCATTTGTATCACCACATGCTAACTTCTTTTGTAGGGAAGATTGATTTCATTGCTTAATATATCCATTGTGTCACTTTGGCATTCCAGTGTTTATTTACCCAAAAACATGACTTAAGGCCTACAAGCCTCTCACAGTTGGCTGATGAATCATGTTCAACATTCATGTAGCACAGCTGGCACATGCCAAAGGGACACTCATGCTCCTCACCTGCCCCTGTCACTTCCTTCCTCTTCTAATAAAGTGCATCTGTTTTGGTGACTGAATGAAAACACACCAAGTGGAGAAAGGCTGGGTGTGGAGTAATGTAATCAGGGCAGTGAGACAGTATCAAGGATAGAAGACGGCTTGGTAGCAGCTTACTGAAACAGAAGGCAACTGCGAAAGACCCGAAGCACATTTCCTCTCGTGACCATAAAGGGTCACACTCTGAGTGTACGCGGCCCAGTATATCCCCCAAGTCAAGATATTAAGGGGACAAGACATCCATAAGCTCCCTTCTGAACTACCGTGGACAATTTACATGGCCTTTTCCCATTAGGATCCTTTTAACATTTTGTCAAGGATTATAAATTTTTAAGGAAGTTCAAACCAAAGTTCAGAGCTCCACTAGCTGTGCTTTTTCATATTGGCACTGGAAGCTATGTTTGGTGTCCTGAGGAAGTGATTAATGGAAAATACCCTAGTTTTAAAAGTAAAACAGCAGGGAGATTGACATTTGCAGTTTGGTATTTCCCAGTTCTCACTACCCATTGTATTTTCAAAAATTTTCTGTGACTATCCAGTAGTATATAATTTCGTGGTATTTATCTAAAAAATGAGAAGTTAAACACGTTCAGGGGCCAGTCTGCCTTGAACCTCATGGCCTCAGAGTGTCGGGAAGAGGCAGTAATTCGGGTGAGGCACAATGTCCGAAATGTATTTGAGAGCAAGTTGAGTAAAAACAATATCACAGCAAGTTGTAGGTCTATGTCATCATCATCATCATCATCATCATCATCATCATCATTAATGCTTCTTTTAATGATTCACCTAGTAGCATCCTTAAGGTCATTACCTGCTGAGAAAAGAACCCCTATCCAGGAGAAAAATCAGGAACTTCAGCAGCAGCAGCATCTTCCTTCCCTAGTTCTGCTGATGATCACACTGTTCCTTTTTTAAAACTTCAGCTAAGTCATTTTCACCGCTGTGCGTACATTTTTTTCTGTGAAACAAAATCTGTGATACCTGATATTTTATTAGCAGGTGTTCTGGAAATACTCTGTCTCAAAAATAACACTAAATATAGCACAGAAGTTCAAGGGTTTTGAATGTTAATTGTGAGAAAAAATCAGTCTAATGAATGCTTCACAAGGAAACATTTATTGTTAAGAAAACTGGTGGTAAATGACACATACCCTACAGCTCTTCATCATGGTTAAATATGTGACTCAGATCACATATTAGCATTTTTACCATATGGCTGAAAGGGTAGAGAATATATGTGTAGGGAAACAAGTCGGTAACATTTTGACCATCTGGTAAATAAATATGCAAGTAGCAGGAATTTCAATATTTATTTAGTTGTAAGGATGCAACCTTTCATCTGAAATAGCCTCTAATATGGTAAAGTAGAACTGAATTTATATTTCTCAAATAATTCTTACCTAAGTCACTAAACATTTTACAGTCTACTATGTGCTCTTAAGATCCAACTTCGGTTATGTGTTTCTTATGTTTATTTATTTATTAGGACTCCGTAAAGTGCCTCATTTAAAGCATCTTCCAAGAGAGGCCGCAGGATGGAACCCAGCGCACGGGCTCACGTGCTGCTGTTCTGCCCTGTCACCGCCCAGTGGTCTGGGATAAAGCACTTGGCCTCTCTGATTCAGATGCTGTCAAATAGTACCTCTCAAAGGTACCTCTCAAAGGTTCTCAAATAGTACCTCTCAAAGGGCCACAGAGGGCCATGGATTGATGCACAAAATCATGTGGGCACCTCATTCTAAATTCTAACACATAGTACCTTGCCTCCCACCAACCAAAGAAGGTTCTAAATCAGTATGTCTTGGAAACAGTCTATGAATCTGCACTTTTAGTCACTGTCCCAAGTGATTCTGAAGTATATTGAACTACTGTTATGGAAACTAGCTGATTATAGCACTTAGCTCCCTTGAAAAATATGTAGTTAGTTAATCCTAACAAATATGAAAATGTCTGTTAATAATTTATTATTATTAATAAGTGTGCTCTAGAAATATTCTTTCTTTATCCTAGAAATGTAACACTTGATAGCATTGGTGCTTAAAATATTACAACTTTATTGAAAACAGAAGTTTATCTTGAATAAGTAATGCTGGTGATTCATTAAATATATGTCTTAATTCTCCTTGTTTGATTAGATCCTTTTTGGGTGTTTTTGCACAGGAAACCACAAAGTATTACTGGACTACATCTAAGTCAGGAGCCCAGATGAACTTACAGAAGCAGCATGGGATTCTCAGTTTTCCAAGATCCATACACTCCACACCCTTAATCACCACAGTGCGTGTCCAGGCTTTCTCTGGTTCTGTGAGGATTTAGCAAAACTTGGATGATGGAGAAGCAAAGGACTTAATTACTCACTTCAGTATCATCTAACATCAACGGGGAAGTGAACCAGACAGTAATACAGCCATGGAAAGAAATTTAACTTTATGGAAGAACCTGATAGATGAACACCCTGTCTGCACAACCTGGAAGCAAGAGGCTGAAGGAGCCATTTATCATCTTGCCAGTATTTTATTTGTAGTAGGTTTCATGGGTGGCAGTGGATTCTTCGGACACCTTTATGTCTTCAGTTTGCTGGGGCTGGGTTTTCTCTGCTCTGCTGTCTGGGCTTGGGTAGACATCTGTGCAGCCGACATCTTTTCCTGGAACTTCGTGCTCTTCATTATCTGCTTCATGCAGTTTGTTCATATTGCATATCAAGTGCGCAGCATAACCTTTGCCCGAGAATTCCAGCTGTTGTATAGCTCCCTTTTCCAGCCTCTGGGGACCTCTTTGCCCGTCTTCAGAACGATTGCTCTGAGCTCTGAAGTGGTCACTTTGGAAAAGGAGCACTGTTATGCCATGCAGGGGAAGACCTCCATTGATAAACTCTCTCTGCTTATTTCAGGAAGGTTTGTACTCTTGGTGCTTGAATGTCTTTCTTCTAGTTATTAGCTTCTCTTCCTTTCTGCTACATTTCTATCTCAGGGTAGCGTAGTCCTGTGTGCATTTAACACCCTGTGGCGTGGGAAAGCCCCTGACATACAAGTCATGCATGTAGGCATTCAGAGTATATGGTATTATTTGCCTGAAGCAAGAAATAAAGCCTTGATATTTCTTCTTAGGAATCAAATGTATGAATTGATTTCTCTGGATATGCTATGTGTTTCCAAGCTAATTACTGAAAGTTATGAGGATGATGCCAGCTTGAGTTAATATAATACTTATGCTGGCATACAAAATATTTTAAATAGACTCTCATAGGGCAGTCTTTTAAGTAATAGAGAACATTACATTTTGTAATGATCAACTCTTTCAGTAATTTCTGGCAATTGCCCATTTGCTAGAAGCAAGGTGGGTACAACTCATTTTAGATAGATAGATAGATAGACGCCCCTTGAACAACACAGAGGTAGGGGCGCTGGCCCCCACACAGTCAAACATCCATGTATAAATTTTGACTCCCCAGAAACTTTACCAATAGCCTGTTGTTGACCAGAAGCCTTACCCATCACTTAGTCAGTTAACACATATTTTGCATGTTATATGCATTATATACTGTATTCTTTCTATTAAGTAAGCTTGAGAAAAACTGTCATTAATACAACTATAAGAAAGAGAAAATATATTTACAGTATTTATTGAAAAAATTGCATATAAGTGGACTTGCACAGTTCAAACCTATGTTGTTCAATGGTCAATTTTATATAAGTAATATATATGTATTATGTATATAATATATATAACAGAATGTTTGGGGGAGGAAACAATGTGATTATTTATGTTTTTTTAAAGGTTAAGTATTTAATTTACAGAGGTATTTATAGTGGTAATCTTTTTTTGTTCTTCAGTGTTCCATTAATTTAAAATCTGAGTGCACTGAAACTTTTTTATTGAAGTGTAATATACACGCATAAATGGGCACATGTCATAAACGGACAGCTTGATGAATTTCCTGATGAATTCTGCCCAGTATGCCAGAATTTTACCTGTGTGAGGAACATCAGTACATGAATTTTAGGGGAGATTTGTCACTTATTATAATGTATGAATTTAATATTTTTCCCTTTAAAATTTTTATAGCCACAAAGGTCATCAGAGACCTGAAATATTGCTCCCTCCCCTTGCCCCCAATTACGTGTTGCCTTTCTCCTTCCTCATAAACGCTATTCTTTGTGTTTGGGTAGGATCAGAGTGACAGTTGATGGCGAATTTCTGCATTACATTTTCCCCTTCCAGTTCCTGGATTCTCCTGAATGGGACTCACTGAGACCCACGGAGGAAGGCATTTTTCAGGTAAGGGATAACAGGCGCACGTGGTGAACCCGGCCTCCTCCAAACAGATCAACAAACACAGCAGCAGGTGACAGCGGAATAATTTATATTTAACTCTGGAATGTACTGTGCAGCATGCATGACTTCCCAAAGCCACCTGACTCTGGCTGGTTAATGTCACTTTATAGATCCAGCAACAAGGAGAAGAATGGGTTTCATATGACATAAAGGAGTTCATGAGAAATATTCTTGATTTTTTTCCTTTAACTCCACAGGTGGGAATTAAAATATAATTCATTGAGATTTGACTGTACCCTAAACACTGCTGCTGTGATGGTTTAAAAAACACCAGGAAAAAAATCTGCCCTTATTACAAAATAAGTGATTTTCAAAATTTAAAATGCCCATGGTTTGCAACAAAATGCTAAACCTCCTATCTATGCTCTGCTGCCCATGTCTGGTAGTTTTGAAGGATCATCAGTTCGGTAGGTTCAATCTGTTACAGTATATTCTGTTTCTGTATGATTAATACATGTACCATATGTGTGTGTGTTTACAAATACAAATTCATGGACATATGCAGAATAGGTAAATAAATTCTATTTTATGAAACTGGATTAGGGTTAAATGTCCACAGTCCTCAGTACTGACTTGGAAATACTTATCTAACATTAGCCAACTTTATTATATTTTAGTATAAGGAGCTCTCACTTCAGTGGAATGCAAAATATAGATACTGGAACTTAGAAAACAGATAAATTTGAGGTGGGCACAATGTTGTGGCTGTTCATGTTATAAATTTTATATGTAGTCATGAATTTTGGGGGTCAGTGGGCTCTTTTAACCTTAAAAAAAGCAGAAGGAAAATTTATTAAAATTTGGGGCACAAAAAAATGTGGCAGAACTTTTCTTGTTCCCTGATCCTTGTTTATATGTGGTCTTACTTATTATTTTTTTTTAGGTAACCCTCACAGCAGAAACTGATTGCCAATATGTGTCTTGGAGGAGAAAGAAATTGTATTTGCTCTTCGCTCAGCATCGTTACATCTCACGCCTGTTTTCAGTTTTAATTGGCAGTGACATTGCAGATAAACTCTATGCCTTGAATGACAGGGTGTACATAGGAAAAAGATACCACTACGATATTCGGTTACCCAACTTCTATCAACTGTCAAGTCCTGAAAAGCCCAGGTCACCCCTGATAAGACATTTTCAGAATTCCAAACAACATTGTGATAAATGACATCAAAGTCTGAAGTTTTATAATTATGAAGAAAGACTCTCTTCATCCTTCCCCGAAATTAAATAGCAAAACAAAGAAAATTGAGTTCACGCATATTTTTATAAATCAAACTGAGAGGCAAGACACCATTGCCCGCGGTTCTATTCATCTCAATTTCTGCATTATGAATAAATTCTGCCAATTTTCCTGTATTTCTCATTTGGCTAAATGGGGGGAGGATGAATATGGGCAGTTTGTCCTTTTCTGCATCAGAACTGGGAGAATGAAATGGTACTTTCTCAGCTATTTCCTCAGATTTATTCAAATCTGTTCTCTTGCCCCGTTAAGTTAGCTGCTGCTTCTCTAGAAGCAGCCAGTGAGCACTCTCAGCAGGAGAGTGGACTGATGTGGAAACACACCCGGGTTTCCAGAATTCACTTTTTGCTACAACTTCTGCTGCAAGCCAGATGGATCGTTGCGGTGGGCTGCAATTATTTATTTAAATGTGAAGTTACTTAATGTGACTAGAAAGCAGAATAAACATGAGATGATAATACGCCGATCTTGAAGCCTATTCTGTTGCTACACATCATTCATCAATTTAATCTTTACAGTAACATATTTTAAAAGAGGCATTTCACGGAAAACAAAAAGGCATAATAATTACTGAGTAAAAAGAATATCCGTAAAGAAATAGTAAAAATGTTGCACTGCATGTTTATTCCACACACCTAGCTAAAAGGGCAAGCGTGAGTAGTTTGACTGGAGTGTGAGGGGCACTCAGTGAATGCTCCCCCACCAAACAAATAAGGGAGCCTGCCTTCCAGCCATTCTGGCAGCTTGGTAAAGAAGAGCTTTAGAAAGTGATCCTCAGTCACAGATCTGATCCCTATTTTTGGAAAACTGGTTTCTTTAATGTTGCACGCAGGCCATGTTCTTTCGTGGAAAGATATATCATCCTAAGTTTGACAAATGTGTACTGAGCGCCTACCACAGGTCCAGGTGCTGATCTGGGCAGTGGGGATACATCAGGTAACTGACGGGTCCCATTCCTCACAGAGCTTACATTCTGGGGGTGAAAAAAGAACAATAATAAATCAGGAAAACCTAGAGTTAGAAAGAGACAGTGCCAGGGAAAAAGATAGATGAGAGAAGATAGATAGGAAGGGGCACTGCCCTTTAATAGGATGGTTAAGGAAGGCCTGAATCAGAAGGTGATGTTTGAGCAAAACCTGAAAGAGGAGAGGAACAGTCCATGCAGATAAAGGGCCATCTGGGCAGAGAGGAGAGCAGGAGCTGCTGGTGAGCAGCAGCAGCTGGAAGGCCAGCAAGGCTAGGGCAGAGTGAGTGCCCTTAGGCAAAGAGGTGATTTGGGGCAGATTGGGTGGGGCGTCATAAGTCCCAGTAAAAACTGGGACTTTTATTCTGAGAGCGACCAGAAGCCACTGGAGAGTTTTAAATAGAAGAATGACGTGATCTACCTAATCTTTAATAAAATCAAGTTAGCTAGCCTGCTGAGAATAGACTGGGGGAGGTGGGCAGGGAAGACAAGAGTGGACTTGGAAAGGAAGATCAGGGTCAAGTGTGATATGCTAACTAGACACTGAAGTAAACAGATGAGTCTAGAGTTCAAGAGAAAGTTCTGGGCTAGAGATAAAGGTCAGGCAGCACTTCACAAAGAAATGATATTTAAAGCCGTGAGACAACATGAGATGGCCAAGGGAGTGAGTGAGTGTAGATTCAGAAGAAAAATAGCCCCAGGACCTTCCCTTAGGGTTTCCCATTGTCAAGAGGACAGAGAGATGGGGAAAGTCAGCAGGACTTGAGAAAGAGCAAGTAGTGAAGTAGAAAGAAAGTCAGAGGTAGGGAGTCCTTGAAGCCAAGAGAAGATATGTTTCCAGGAGAAGGGAGTGATGGACTGTCCCCAATGCGGCTGACAAGTGATTTCAAGTCTGAGGATAAACCACTGGGTTGAGCATAATGGAGGTCTCTGGTGAACTTGATAGGAGAAGTCTTGGTGGAGTCCTTGGGGACAAAAACTTGACTGAAGCAGGTTGAGGGGAAATGACAGGAAAGAATTTGGAGGAGCAAGTGTAAGTAAGTTTTTCAAGGAGTTTTGATGTAAAGGGAAATAGAAATGGACAGCAGCCTGAGCAAGGAATAAGGTCAAGAGAAAGGATGTTTTGGTTGTTGTTTCAAAGATAAGAGAAACAATGGCATGTTGGTACACTGATGGGAGTGAATCAGAAGGGGTGAATTGCTGGAGTGGTGACCTTGAGCAGGTGAGTGATGATGGGATCCCTTCACCTTAAATAGTAACATGGACAATGAATCATTAGTAAGGAGGGAAGGCAGAATACATGGGAGGACAGTTGCTGGTAAGTGAGAGATGAGGTGGGAAGTAATGACAGTTTGGTCATAACCACTTCTATTTTCTCAGTGACCTAAGAAGCGATGTCAGCAAGGAGGATGGGGAAGTATTGGGATCATATAAAGTGCATTACTTTTTCTGTGTGTTAGCCTCTGCCCTAAGTAGTACAACGTGACAAGGTCTGAGTCATTAATCTGGATGAGCTACTGAGCTATTCAAATTTGGCAAGAACTAAAGGAAAAGCTGGAGGGGGTTTTCTGTCTCCTGGACACATGTGGCCATCCAGGATGGCTCTCACAAGCAGACACGATGGCCACTTTGGTGCAACTGAAGGCCCTTCAGGAAGCACTCACTGGCCTGTCAGCGGGCTTCACAAAGGCCCTGGGGGAAATTCATTTATTTGAGTCTTTAAGGCTTTGTGGTATTAAATATTAAAATAAAGTTCCCTAAATAGAAGCCACACCTTAAATTAGTACCAGCTAATAGTTTAATGGGGGTTAATTACCAGTAGCTTTCTAACCATGAAAGCCAACCAAGGGACTTCCGGCCAAGATGGAGGCATAGGCAGATACACTGTGCCTCCTCCCACAACCAAAAGGACAACAACAGATTCAAAACCGAAAAACAACCAGAACTGCCAGAAAATCGAACTGTATGGATGTCCAACAACCAAGGAATTAAAGAAGAAACATTCATCCAGACCAGTAGGAGGAGTGGAGATGGGCAGCCCAGGAGGAGAGGACCCACAGCAAGGTGGAGGCTCTTGGACTGGGTGAGGTGGTGGCTGGCAGACTGTGCAGTCCCACATTTGCATGCAGATAAACCAGGAGAAACAACTGGGGATCGAGACAGACCATGCAACCCAGGGTTCCAGCACGGGGAAATAAAGACTCAAAACCTCTGGCTGGAAAAATCTTTGGGGGTTGCAGTGGCAGGAGAAACTCCCAGCCTCACAGGAGAGTTCATTTGGAAAGACCCACAGGGTCCTAGAAGGTACACAAGCCCACCCACCCAGGAATCAGCACCAAAAGGGCCCAACTTGCTTGTGGGTAGCAGAGGAAGTGACTGAAAGCTGGCCGGGAGCTCAGCAAGCAGCATTGTTCTCTTTTGGACCCCTCTCCCACATACCACAATGCAGACAGGGCTTTTCCGCCCCCTGGCAAATACCTAAGGCTCTGCCCCTTACTATGTAATAGGTGCACCAAGACAAAAAATCATGGCCCAAGTAAAAGAAAAGATCAAAGCTAAGCAACAAAAAGATAGCCAACCTATTGGATATACAGTTCAAAACACTGGTAATCAGGATGATCACAAAAATGGTTGAGCACAGTTGCAAAATAGAGAAGAGGGAAGGCTATGCAAAGTGAATTAAAGGAAAATGCACAGGGAAACAACAATGACAGGAAGGAAACCAGGACTCACATCAACAGTTTGGACCAGAACGAAGAAATAAATATTCAATCAGAACAGAACAAAGAAACAAGAATTCAAAAAAATGAGGAGAGGCTTAGGAACCTACTGGACAACTTTAAATGTTCTAACATCCAAATTATAGGGGTGCCAGAAGGAGAAGAGGAAGAGCAAGAAATTGAAAACATATTTGAAAAAATAAGGAAGGAGAACTTCTCCAATCTGGCAAAGGAAATAGAGTTTCAGGAAGTCCAGGAAGCCCAGAGAGTCCCAAAGAAGTTGGACCCAAGGAAGCACACACCAAGGCACATCGTAATTACATTACCCAAGATGAAAGATAAGGAGAGAATCTTAAAAACAGCAAGAGAAAAGGAAACAGTTACCTACAAAGGAGTTCCCATAATACTATCAGCTGATTTCTCAAATGAAACCTTGTAGGCAAGAAGGGGCTGGAAAGAAGTATTCAAAGTCATGAAGGCAAGGACCAACATCCAAGATTATGCTATCCAGCAAAGCTATCATTTAGAATGGAAGGGCAGATAGAGTGCTTCCCAGATAAGGTCAAGTTAAAGGAGTTCATCATCACCAAGCCCTTATTATATGAAATGTTTAAGGGACTTAACTAAGGAAAAGAAGAAGATCAAAAACTAAGAACAGTAAAATGGTAACAAACTCACAACTATCAACAACTGAACCTAAAAAACAAAAACAAACTAAGCAAACAACTAGAACAGGAACAGAACCACTGAAATGGAGATCACCTGGAGGGTTATCAGTGGGAGGGGGAGGTAGGAGAGGGGGGGAAAAGGTACAGAGAATAAGAATCACAAATAGTAGGTACAAAATAGACAGGGGGAGGTTACGAGTAGTATAATAAATGTAGAAGCGAAAGAACTTATATGTACAACTCATGGACATGAACTAAGGGGAGGGGGATGCGAGTCGAGGGGGGGGATGCGGGTTGGAGGGGTGTTGCAAAGCGGAGAGGAATTTAAAACTTAAAATTTAATTTCTATTAAAAATTGGATTCATTTTGTCCTGGCTGGTGTGGCTCAGTGGACTGAGCACCAGACTGCAAACCAAAAGATTGCTGGCTGGATTCCCTGTCAAGGCACCTGCCTGGGCTGTAGGCCAGGCCCCCATTTGGGGACATGCAAGAGGCAACTGATCGATGCCTCTCGCCCATCGATGTTTCTCTCTGTCCCTTCCCATCTCTCTAACAATACTTAAATAAAATTTTAAAAGAATGGATTCAGTTTAATCTTTGCCTAATTGTTTCCAACCCTAATTTCCTTTGATTTGTTTATTACTACTAAAAATGCAATAAGATGAGGAACTGGTTGTTTTCTTGTGTTAAAAATGCTTTATGGCTTTATATATAAGATCCGTATACCCATAAATAAATGAGTGCCATGTTCAAAAAGCAATAAGAATTTCAAGACCACAGCAGCAGCGTATTAAACCAAGTGTGGGGCTCCAGTAAACTTGAGGCTCTTTGTGATGCTACAGGTCGAGTGCCTTACAAATCCGGCCCTGGCCTGGAGTGTTCCCTAAGGCTCGAAGGAATCGGGGCAATTGCCGTGTGCTTTTCTGTCCTAAATTTCATGATCAAGAAAGACTCTGAGAAGTAGACAGAAGGATAAAAGGAGTGGCTTAAAAGGAGCTCATAAACACCTCCACCCAGCCACCAAGGCAAGCCCCCTTGCACAGTCTGTACTTCACCTCGATATTTGAAGCCTTCTTGTGCCCCCAGGAGGCTGGTCCTTTGACCATGATTTGACCACTGTCCAACTATGAGAAGGGAGCAACATGATGTGTCCTGAACTCTGCACTGCTAGGAACGCATGGTGCTGAGATGAATCTACCATAAAAAAACAGTATGATGTTTTCTGAGCACTTATGGGATAAGGAATTTTCTCTCCTCTTCAACAGAGGAGCAGCAGGAAATTCGTTTGCTCTCTGCTCATCTGGATAAGCTCTGGGTGTCAGGTTGTGACACTGCACAGAACCAGAATGACAGAGTTGATTTGACAGAGCAGTTACAAAGTGAAATCCCTCAGCTAAGCTGGCAAGAGCCATAAGAAAACATACTAGGCAGATAGTCCGTGTTATTATAAGAGCAACACATCACACAACATTATGTACTTGAAACTCATGGTTTGACCAAGGACATAAATATATACGTGGCATTGGTTTGCATTTTCTAACTGGGTTTTGTGTTCCTTTATGTTACACATGCCACATATATATTTATGTCCTTGGTCAAACCATGAGTCTCAAGAAATTAACCTTCAGAAATGGTGTTCCCAACTTAATAATTTTTTTTAGTAAAAGACAGTTTTTTACAAATTAGGTAAACCAATAGGCCCAATTAATTCCATTATTCTCTTCAATCTATTAAAATTTAATACTACATATCAATAAAAATACAAATGGATATCAGTTTCATATAGACCAATTATAATAAAACACAGGTTTGATTTTATAGAAT
>PVKM010006446.1:0-44233 GCA_004027735.1 Carollia perspicillata | reverse complement strand
GATGTGGTAAGGTTACTTTAAAAAATTGAATTGTAGTTAAAATAGATTTTTATGGTATATAAATTATGCCTCAAACAATTGTTCAAAAGAAGAAGTTACATATTTGCTCAATGTGCTACAGTATTTGTTGAGCAACTACCATGAGTTAGGCACTCTTCAAAGCAGGAGTGGGAAAGGAATAATAAATAAGACACAATTCTGGCCCTCATGATGCTTACATATTCTAATATGAAATACTTATCTCATCATAGTAAAACTATCTTCTATTACAATATTTTAGTTTATGTGCAGTCTCAATTATATAAAATACATAATAGGAAATAAATACATATTTTTAAGCATATGACCATGCTTCACATACTGGGATATAAAAAGACATAAAAAATAAAAATAGTAATAGTATCTTACTCTCGAAAAGCACTTCTCATTTTCCCAGTGTTCTCCTGTCCATCCCTTGACCAATTCAGCAAGAATCCAATAAGATATCACCCTGATCCTACACTGCGGAGACAAATGCATCAAAGCTCATGCAACTGAGAAAAGAATAAATCATATTCCAATTAGATGTCTCTGGGCACCACGTGATAAAATACCAAGTGTGTGACACAGAAAGTAAGTCCCAGAAAGGTCACTATGGATGGGAAGGCCCCGGGAAACTGCCGGGGAAGGTGATCAGGGGCTCTGATGAGTCTGTCCCAGAAGGAGCAAAAAGAGACATCTGTCCTGGATAAAAATACACAAAGTGCCTCACATTCAGACTTCCGGTATTAACTCCAAGTTAGATTGTATGGAAGCACAAAGATCCACAGACAGTACTGAGAGGCAAAATAGCTTCATTGTCCAACTTTAAGCTTCTTTCCTATTGCCAGAACACACAGCTCATGATACACCATGAATTGTTTTATACTTATAAGTCTTATATGACAAAGAGAAGAACTGGATTATGTTTATCATGTTGTATGTGTGTGGTAAAGGTTTGTCAAACACACACTTTAAAAATATACCACAGCTTTTCAAATCCTATTTTGAAATTATTTCTTCTCCCCCATTGCCTTCCTTCCTTCTTCCCTTTTTCCTTCTTCTGCTCCTTCTTCATCTTCTCTAATTTGCTAGCATCCTCCCAAACTGGATATGGCTCAGACATCTCTTAACCCCTGTAAGAAGCTCCGGACCTAAGTTGGTCCCTGGAGAGGACATGCCTCTGTGAGAGGATCTAGAGCTCCTGGACACATTTTTGTATTTGCAGGGTTTGAATCAAACCCAGAGGAGGCAGAGAAGGACAGGTGAGTGAGGAGCATCTTTTTTTTCTATGTTATCAGGGAATCAGCAAATTTTTTCTTGTAATGGGCTAGATAGGAATATTTCAATTTTTTGGTCTTTGTCACAGTCACTCAACTCTCCACTGACTGTATGTGAAAGCAGCCATCCACGGTATGCAGATGAGTGGGCACCACTGTGTTCCAATAAAACTCTATTTCCAAAACAGGCCTCAGATCAGATTTGGAGGGCAGGCCACAGTTTGCCAACTCTTGCATTTCATGATTAATTTACCTCTCTAATATAGTTTAATTACATTCATTAAATGTAATGTAATAGAAATACATTACATTTCCTATTTTTCTTTCTTTAAAAAGAAAACTAGTCCCTACCTGGCAACTTAGAAACTGAAAGTAACTGTGCTGATTTATTTACATTCACCGGGAGGTCAGGCCATATCTGCAAAGAAGGTGATAACAAAGGGAAGGGAACACATAATATAATAAGAATATGGATGATCTTTGTGGCAAAATAAAGGCATCTTGTATCACTTTGATTAAATTATTACAATTTACTGCTTTCTCCTGTTGTTATTCTTAAGTGCTCTATTTCCTTGCCTCTAAGATACCATCAGTTTGAAAACAGTATTATTTTAGGAACCTCTAAGAAAAATAAAGCACTGAAAATTAAACTATGACATATCACCCTGATTTGAAATATATATGAGGTCTGTCTGAAAAAACTCCAGCCATTGTCAACATAAGGAGCATGGTTTGCATGACATCAATGTAACCTGGCGGCCAAGGAGAGTGGACTGGAATGCACATGTGTGAACAATGATGACTTCACTGTACTAGTCATTAGAGGAGGTAGACACCATTGAGTGAGCACGAGTACTGCATGGCTGTTGCATTCAAAATGACTGAGAGAGTAGAGCAACAAATCTGCATCAAATTCTGTGTTAGGTTTGAACATTCCTGCACAGAAACTATTCAGATGATTCAGAAAGCTTTCAGGGACAATGCAATGAATGTAGCACAAATAAAAGTGTGGCACAGGTGCTTCAAAGATGGTCAAGAACCTGTTGAAAGTGATCCATGTTCTGGAAGGTCTGCAACAAGCAGAACACCTGAAAAGGTTAAATGTGTATGGGCTGCAAGCAACAAAGATTGGCGACTGATAGTGTGGGAACTAGAAGCTGATCTGGAGATTCCAAAAACTACTGTGTCCAAGATTTTGATGCAGGATCTTGGCATGAAACATGTTGTGGTAAAATTGATTCCGTGGCTTCTGCTACCAGAGCAGAAGGAACATCGTGCTGCCGCTGTGACAACTGTGTGAGGTCCCGAGGGCCTACTTTGAAGAGGACTCAAGCATCATTGTCCTGTGTATGATGTTTCTTGTATCTTGTATCTTCTTCAATAAATGTCTCTATTTTTTATAGTACATGGTTGGATTCCTTCTGGACAGATCTCATATGTATACCAAAATTTGGGGGACGAGGGAGAAGTGTGTCTTAGAATCACTGAATCACTGTGGCATGCTTTCCCTCGACTAACACAGATTTAGTGACCTAGAATTATATGCCCTTTTTAAAACAGCTTTACTGAAATACAATTCACATACCATACAATTCACCAATTTAAAGTGCACAGTTCAGTGGCTTCCAATATAGTCAGATTAATATAACCATCACCACAATTAATTTTAGGATATTTTAATTACCCCCAAAAGAGACCCCATACCTCTTAGCCCTCACCCTCCAATCCCCCAAGGCCCCAGCCCTAAGCAACCACAGATATACTTTCTATCTACCAACTGATTAATGAGTAAATAAATGTAATATATCAAGATGATGGAATATTATTCAGGAATAAAAAGAAATAAAATACTGACACATGCTACAACATGGAAAACCCATGAAAACTTATTTTCAAATGAAAGAAACCAAACACAAAAAGCCACATAATGTATTATTTCATTTATATAAAATGTCCAGAATGCATCCCCTTTTATGAACCTGATCCCAACTCGATTCTGCAATGAATAATAGTCATAGAATTACGAGATCATGTATGCCAGTTTCTGGTGGTCAATGTTCAGAATCAATCTATAGACAGAGAAGATAAATGCTACAATAAACCTTGACAACGTGAATGTAATAGTAAGCGGCTGGGGAAGTGCAGGAGGGATGGTGGGAAATGTAGAAGTACTAATTTCTTTGTCTTGTCCATTACAGAGATAAGAAATACTGCCTCATGTTGATTGATACAGAATGAATTATCTCAAGCTACAATATTAATCGTTAGGAGAGAAAGAAATGAAAATTGGGATGGAAGGAAAGGTATAGGAAGACAGAATAAGCTAAAGTCTACATCTTTCATTCACTTATTCCTATTCATTTCATTCATTCCACAAAGATTTATACTGAGCTAGAGACTCAAGGCCAAGAGGGTCAATAGCTTCTCCCTGCCAGGTAGATTCTCTCTCTAGTGACTTGGAAAAGGCTGAGTTGCTGACAGCCTGTGGTGGATCGAAGTAGTAGCCCCACCCCTTCACACCATTCTGCAGCCACAGGCTTTGGGCACATGACTTTGTAGTTCCTCCCACTAAAGAGGTGGAGCCTATTCCCCTACCTCTTGACGTGTGTTTAGCCCTGTGACTGACTCTGCCAACAGAATGCCATCAGATTTGCTGTTACCGAAGGTTTGAAAAGAGTTTATGTGATTGGGCTCTGCCATTACCTTAAGAACATGCCCAGGCTAACCCACTAGTCCCAAAATATATAAGGAGACAAATGGTGTGGAATAAAACCAATCACCCAGATGAGACACATGTGATTTATCCCACCCCCACTTTAACCCTCAGATACATGAATGAGGAACTGGGTGGGAGCTGAAATCAAGACAGGGTCTGGCTCTGTCTCTTTCTGGAGTCACAGGGTCTCATCTCTATGTGGATCTCACATCTCTGCCTCTGATTCCTGGTTGTGAAAATGCGATTAGCCCAGCTTGAATTCAGTGGCCATTCTTGAGCCAGTCAGCTGTGGCCAGGTGGTGGATTTAAGTGACTGGCTGGCAGCTCAGCATGAGCACAAGACCAGCCAGGACTGGGCAGAGCTGGACATTTCTGTATTAGTGTATTTGTACCATGTGCATACCTGGGGCTTGGTGGACCTCAAAAATCCTATGCTTAATCGAATAAAATAGCCTAGAAGGAGCTCTGTGATCTGTTTGTGGGCATTAGCAATTCTTTGCCATCAAGCCTGAGTTTTCCATAAAAGCATGGTATTAGTTTGCTTGAGCTGCCATAACAAAACACCACACACTGGGAAGTTTAAATAACGTAATTTGTATTTCTCACAGTTCTGGAGGCTAGAAGTCCAGGCTCAGGGTGCCAGCAAAGCTCGTTTCTACTGAGGGAGGCCTCTTTCGTTGGCTTGTAGATGACTGTCTTCTTGCTGTGTCCTCACATGGTCTTTCCTCTATGTGTGCATCCCTGGTATCCCCTGTGTGTCCAAATTTCCTCTCCTTACAAAGGACATCATTCAGATTGGATTAGGACCCACCCTAATGGCCCTATTTTAACTTAATTACCTCTTTAAAGGTCCTATCTGCAAATACAGACACATTCAGACTCTGTCTTACAGGTTAGAACTTAAACATACACATTGGGGGGAAGAGCACAATTCAGTCCATGAGGGCCCAAGGGGCTTTGATTTAGCCTGAGAAATGGCTGGCCCCAGGCGCCTGACTCCTAAGCAACATGGGGCCCCATGTAATTTAGATCTTTCTGGTCCCCATACAGGGTCTTCAATCTCTCTCTCTCCCCGAGGATTCTCCTCACTCTTAGAAACGACCACAATGAGAAAGATGTAAAATCAGGGAAGGATGAAACCATTTCTAAGCTTTACTTCTGAGCAGTCCCAGACCACAGACCATGGCAGCTTGATGATACGAGATGTTTTAACTATGGATGAGGCTGCCGGTGGCTTTATGAGGGGTGCTAAGATGAAAATTATCTTCTTGGGTTTCATTTTCATTTTGGTTTAATGAGGTAAGAGACTCTCGTTTTGCAAAGTAGGGCAGCTGGCTGCTGAGACCAGGGATTTGGGTAGGGGGATGCTGTTCTGCTATTTCCAAAGTTAGGAAGGGGGAGGTGGTGGGAGGGTGTTTGCCAATCAAATCCCAGGAACCGATTTGGAAGGCGGGGCATTTCTCTCTGAGGGCTAAAATTAAGCGGTGGCAGCTGCAAGGTTAACATTTGCGAATTTCAAAGCCAAGCAAGTGTCAAGATTTGAATTAATCCAGTGAATGCTCTTTTAATTGGACCCAGCTTGAGATGATTCTGATCATTGCCTTGAACTAAAGGACTACTCCTATTTTAAACTTGAATTCTTAAGAGAGTGGTCCTCAAACTTTAGGGTGCCTAGGAATCACTTGTGGAGCTGCAGGACATGCAGAATTCCCAGGGCCTCCCCCCATATCTGCAGATTCACTCTGCAGACTGGGGCAGGGTCCTAGGCAGAATCCGATTAATAGATGGATGTAGGGTCTCGCTTATCGCACAAGTCCCAGGGCACTTTGATACAGGGGGCTTATAACCCAGACTTTTGGAATCTGTGGATGGAAATTTATTCCATAATCACCCTGAAACTGCTGCTCCCAGTTCTTTCATAAGCAACAGTAAACGCTCATCTCCTGGATCAGCACTCTGGCTCCTTGCCCCAGTCTACTCGTCCCACAGTACTTCTTCATCACTTTGTACCTCCAACAGCCAACATCTCCCTGAAACAGAAGGCACCCCGATGAAGCAGGGACTTCTGTGTTTGTTCACTGCTATATCCCCAGTTCCTAGAACGTGGCCTGGTACGCAGTGCTTACCATAGGGGACTCATGAGTTGCAAAATTTTAGTTTAAGGTAGTTATAAGCCTAGTAAGTAATGCATATGTTAAAGCTTTGTTTCAGAAACTACAGATTAGGCCCATCCTGGCTCCTGGGAGAGTCAGCCAACCTCCCCGGGCCCTGCTAAAGACCACCGCCTGAGGACAAGTGGAGGCAGCCAGGCCTTCCTGTTCCAGGGAGAAACAGACAATCACCTGCCCCTGGGAACAGCTAACTGCCCAGGGCGAGAATGCTGCAGTTTCTTTCACCTACTTCTCCCTGAATTTCAAAACCCCTCACCACACGTTGTTTATTCCCTGTTATAAAAATGTTGGCCTGAAAAGAAAAGACAAGGGTCTGTTAGGGTGCAAACCCTCCATCTTCTCAGATCACCAGCCATCTGAAAAAAGCGCCCATAAAAATTCAATCTCTGACTCTGCTCATTGGGTTTGGTAGTAACAAGCAGCATGAGCTCCAGGGTCTTTTCCGGTTTCACTTACTCAATATAGGGTAGAGAAAATGGTTTACAGTTGTTTGTATGGAAAATAATATAATAATTAATAAATAATAATACAAGAATGAACTCTGTGTTGCACATACTCACAACTGTAAACCTACCTTTGCCCCACCCTGTATTACTGAATTAATTAAAGAATTAATATCTTGAGTCCATGATGTGCTTTTTGTTGAGATGTTATATTAATCATTTGGATGTCTGATATTAAAATGGAATTATCAGATTGTGCCTGATGGACAGAAAACTTTCTTATATTTTTCCTCCCTCATTCACTGCCAGACATCAGCATCCAGGCTGCCCAGCACCAAATTAACAGACTCTGCTTCAGAATGTTTCTCTTTTTAACAGAGGCCAATTACCCCCACTAAACCAACATGCCTACAGACCTCAGAGGTGTCACAGCCTCTACAATCCAGCTAGGAAAAGTGTAGACTACCTGCTTTCCATGTTCTGTGATAAAAAGTCTAGAACGAGATGCAAGATATGGACATCTGGGGTCTGTCTGGTCACAGCCCACTGGACAAATAAATGCAATGGAAAAAGCTGGTGTTCTAAGTAGTTTCTTCCTGTAACTTCCTGTGTCCTTCCCCAAACTCCTCCATATCCCCAAGTGTGTAGTGGGGCCCAAAGTGGTGGAAAAGGACTTGGACCTTTAGCTGTTATTTTTGGTGCTAATACTTCTGTGGAAGCTTCTCTCTGAGTCTCTTTGGTGGGTGAATGAGCTGACTCCTATGTATGTGCTAGGGCTCAGAAAGTTTGAGACTCTGCTAGTCACATTCTCTCTCTTGAGTTTTCTTTATCCCAGGTCATTAGGGGCCCAGCCACAAGATCAGGGTGAGTCTTGGAAGCACAAAAGGTTAAAGGGGTTCAGAGATGCTATTACACACTATTAGAATGAGTAAAATAAAAAATACTGACAATACCAGGTGTTGAAAAGGATGGTGAGCAACTGGAATTCTCATTCATTGCTGATGGAAATATAAAATGATGCTGCCAATCCAGAAAACAGTTTAGCATTTCTTATGAAGTTAAGTAGACACTTACATTATGATGAAGCAATTCCACTCATGCATCTTTGTCCTGGAGCAATAAAAATTTATGTTTATATACAAAACTGGACATGAATGTTTAAAGCAGCTCTATGCATAATTGCCAAAAACTGGAAACAAATGCAATGATCTTCAGTGGACAAATGGATGAACACAGTGTGGTACATCCATACAATAAAATATGATTCAACAATGAAAAGGAACTACTGATAAACACAACACCTTGTATGATTCTCAAAGGCCTTATGATAAGGGAAAGTAGCTATTCTGAAAATGTTTACATATTGCACAATTTCGTGTATAGGGCATTCTTGAAAAGACAAAACTACAGGGACAAAAAAACAGGTCAGTGGTTGCCAGAGGTTGGGGTGGGAGGGTGTGACTTCAAAGGGGTGCAATTAGGGAGTTGAGGGGTGATAGAGTTGTTCTGTATCCTAGCTGTGGTGGTGGATACACAATTCTATACATAGAACTGTATACCTCCTAAAAAGTCAGTTTTACTGTGTGTTAATTTAAAAATTAAATAAAAAATGAACGAAGGGAAAAATCAGCTGGATAGTGCTAAATTTAGTTTTCACACTACTGTGCAGGAATAGGAGCTTGTCAAATAAAAGTAAGTGCAGATACAAAGAACCGAGTGTGTTCCCACATGTCAGAGCCATGACTATAACGTGTGCCTTTTCGAAGTATTGGAAAAGGCGACAGAGGGAGAAGCAGGGTGAGAGAAGAGGAGGAGGGTATGAAGGAGGAAGAAAAGAGATGCTGTATAGAAAATCAGTGCTTCTCAAGCTCTAGGGAGGGGCACGGGGTGGGGGCACGGAAGCCCCCTAAGAGTGTTGTTAAGAGGCAGGTTCTGCTAAGGAGGTCTGGGGTGGTACGAGAGTCTGAATTCCTAAGGACCTCCCACATGATGCTGATGCTGCCGCTGCTGGGCCAGGACCCCAGGGTGAGGGGCCAGGTGCCGGGCAGAAGGACTTTGCACTTAGCAACAGAAACTCAACAATGAAAGAGGCATGTGTGTGCAGATATACCTGGGCTCCTCTCACCTGAGGCAGTATGTATGAAAGCATTTTGAAAACTGTTTGGCGCTGTACAAGTGTAATATGATAAGGCCCCTAAAAATAATACAGTATCTGTCAGCATCACAAAACTCAGGGCCTAATGAAGGGGTTAAAACCAAACCCAAATCAAGTTCAGATCCCAGTCCCCTTGTGCCTGATATCCCCCAACTGTTTATCCTTAATCTCTGTCACAGGTACCCTAGTGGTGGGCAGGGTTTCACAGATCCCTCAGCAAGGCTGAGTGTGAGTGGCTGTGCCGGATCAGGTTTCCTGGAGGAATGCTGAAGCTCATCAGCTGGCTTCTGAGGCCCGGGTTGCCTTATTAACATGCAAATAACTGAGTTTTACTTTTCAGAGCTTCCAGCACAGCAATGCTAATGAAGCTATTGCTTTAAAAGTCCATCTCCTCTAAAATGTCTAATTAATCTAATGCTTGCGAAGGTGCACAGATCAAAGCGTCTGCAGAGCCATGGGGCATAGCGAATGAGGCAAGGCTGCTGATATGGGGCCAGATGTTTAGGATGCCAGGGATCCCAGACAATTAACACAAGCAAGGTGGGAGAAAAAAAGCTGGCCCAGCAGTGTTTTTCAAACTGCAGGCCATGACCCATTTGTGAGTCATGAAACCAATTCAGTAGGTCATGACTGGCAACTTTTTTAATCACATGGAAAAATAAGAAGAAGAAAAGAAAGGAAGGAAAGAATGTCCATTGCAGATAGTAAAGGCAAGTATTATGTGAAGTCATATACATATATATTTTGCACATGTGTATAGACTGAGTCACCAAGAAAATGCAATTTTTAAAACGTATACATATATAGCATTTTATCATATGCCAAGATTGCTCTGTTTTGAGAACATTAAACTATTTGATCTTCATAAGGTAAATATTCTTATTGCATTTTATGATGGAGAAAACTGAGGCACAGAGAGGAAGAAAAACTGGCCCAGGACACACAGGTAGGGAATGGAAGGATTCAAGTGTGTCTGACTTCAGAACCCACAATTTAAACAAAGCTCCAGGTCCCAAGGACATCAGACTCCCAAGTTCGAACCAAAAGTTCACGAGACAAAGGCACTCAAGAGTACTAGAACAATAAAAACTGGTAACAATCACTATCGTGGGGGTGTGATCCCTACTCTGCTAAGTGTTCTACATGCATTATCACATCTAACCCTCAAAATAAATAAAATGAGGCAGGCACTATGATCTCCTCGTTTTTCAGATCATAAACTGAGGCTCAGAGAAAGAAGTGATTCACACAAGGTTACAGAGCTGGTAAGAGAAACAGTCTGGGCAGTTGTCATGGCATCGCAGGATCTGAGCTGATCCTTGAAGGATGGGGAGGATTTGGAGGCTCAAGTGTCCCGAGGCATGTAAGCTCTAAGAGGACAGAAGGCCTTGAGCAAGGGTATTTCCGACCATTGGGAGTCTCTTTGCTTGAGAAGGAAAGATCAGTTCAAGCTGCCTTGGAGAGTAGCCTTGCTGGAGGCTTAAAGGGTGCCTCCCAGGACAGGAGTGATGCCAAGGTGACAAACACTCAGTGTAGAGGTTGAAAGTGAGCCTCTCCCCACTCCCAAGGAGCCCAGCCCAGCACCCAGATGTGCATGTGCTGTTGAGTTAGATTTGTATCTGCTGGGCAGTCTGAAAAACCCTTTAGTCATTTACCCTTCTGGGGCTTTTTCTACTGCTCTGGTTTTGTTTTTTTATGCTTTTTTCTTGGAAACTCCCTCAGCTGGAAAAAATCCAAACTGCCCTTTGTCAAAAGCAAAACCAGACCTGGAAAATACAACTAAGAGCTTGAGCTCTGAAATCAGACATGCTGGTGTCCAGGTCCCATCTACCCTCTGAGGTAACATGCTTCACCTCTCTAAACAACAGGGACAGCCCAGGACCCACAGCGGATGGTAGATACAGAAGGTAAAACAAAGGAAAGCTCTAAAGGGCTTAGCAGGGTGGCTGGACACAGGGAGTGCTCAGTGGGCACTCAATGATCAGTGACAGTATAAGGAAGTATATCAAGGTGTGAGGTCCGTGCTCCTTTCTGCAGTGGTCACCCTGGAGGAAGACAAGCCCAGAGCCATCCCCCCTGACTCTGGTTATCATAGAAGTGCAGAAGCAGCACACCATGCACCTTCTCTCCTGTGTTGCCAGTGATCAACATTTCAACGAGTGGCAATTTTGCCCCCACTCCACCCTGCCACTGGAGATATTTTTGGTTGAAGGCGTTAGTGGCATTTAGTGGGTAGAAATCAGGGATGCTGCTCAACATCCTACAACACACAGGATGCCCCCATAACAAAGATAATCTGACCTCAAATTTCAATAGTGCCAAGGTTAAAATAACTGTCTAACCAAAATGCATCTGGTCCCCAGTGCTTGGATGCAAACAAGTTAAGCACAGTTTCTCTGAGACCCAAGAAAGACATAGGGCCAGCAGTAGCAGCAGCATCTAAAAATCAAAACTTCTGCCCACAGATGGAAGGCCCCAGGAGCTGTCCGTGTCCCTGACATGGCAGAGGGCAACTTACAACAGTGATGAGCCGGAGATGGGGCGGCCACTGGGGCAGCACCAGGGAGAATAATATAACAATGGACTCAGCTATACACACACATCACAGAGCCTCGTCATACCTGGGGCTTCCTGGTGACTCTCTGGAGCATCCAGACCCTTCCTTCCGAAGCTCAGAGCTTCAGGTTGTTGTTCTAATATGGAGAGAGGCTAGCACACCCCCCTGCAGACTCCAGACCACTTCCTGACAGTCACTCTAGGAAAGCCCATGACTATATCAGCCCAGGAACATTTTTTTCTACATCCTCTCTCTTTCAAGACACATTTCACATACTCTGTAGCAAAAAGGACAACACATCTGGCATTTAAGATGTAATGAGTTTATGGGACCCATAACTCCTCTAAAATATCTATAAGAAGAAGAAGGCAAAGTCTTTAGAGGGCCTTCTTCTGTACCTATTGTTTTCCATTCTGGGCTTTCTGTAAACTCTAGCAAAGCACTAAACTTACTCAATGCAATTGCTTCTGCTCTCTACCTAAATACTGAAAGTTCCTATCTACACCAATCAATACACTTCACAACCCTGTCTTTGCCTAGGATTACATCCTCACCCAATCTTAGCTCATTAATTTGCTTACTTATTCTTCAAGACATAATTCAGGCACAATCTTCTCCAGAACCTTTCTCTGAACCCCCAGATTGGGCTAAATGATTTTCCTCTGTGCCCCCAGAAACCCTGTGCAAACTTATGGCAGAGAAAGAACACTGCCATGAGTTCACCAAGCCCCATTTCGTTCTCCTTCTGGACTCATAGCTAAACTATATTTCCCAGCCTCCCTTGTAGTAAGGCCATGTGACTGACTACATTCTGGCCAGTGAAAGGTAGACAGAAGTGATGTCAGCCCTTACAGAGATGACCCATGCAAACCTCCCTTGATATCTCTCAGGCTCCCTCTTTCCCTATCTGCTGGATGGATACGGAGAATTCACCAGAGAGCACCAAAGCCAAGAGTATAATTTAGGCACAGAATGGAAGGAACCTGGATACCTGAGTGACTATATGGAAAGCTGTCCTACCAACACCACCATGAACTGTCATGTCAACAACAAACTTCTATCGTGTTAACTTACCAAGATTTTACAGTTGTTATGACAGCAGCTGGTGTGACTTTTCCTAACCTAGTACAATACCTCTGCCTTTGAACTTAACATATGACACTGAAATGGTCCATCTGCCCTACCAGAGTGGGAACTCACCAAGTACAAGGTCCATGTAGCCTTGATCATCCCTCTGCCCTCAGTGCCCAGCAGAGTTTGATCCACAACTGCTGCCCAAAAAGATGTCTCTAAGAGGGTTCCTAGAACCTCCAGATGGAGAATCACAGTTTAGGGATAAAACAGCCCTAGCAGGGCTGTGGTTAGAAAAGAAGAGACTGAAAAAGCCAGTGGGGAAGCAGATAATCGGACCCTGCTGGGATAGGGCTGAAAAACAAAAACAAATCAAGAACAAACTCCAAAGGCAGTGGATGATTTGGGAGTGGCCACCTGGCTCACAATGACCACCTTTCTCTGGGGACAATACCCCATGCTACAGAGGTGGACCCCTCTCTATGTCATATTTGTACTTTCCACAGCCAGTTAGACCTGAGGTCCATATTTAATCCTAGCTGGATTAAATCCATCTCTCTCCTTGGGTATCTGGAACTGGGATAGACAGATGGCCAAAACATATATCTGCAGGGCAGTGTGAACTGTAACCTGCAAATTTGGGAGCTATGGACACCACATTCTTCCTTGTAGACAGGAAACAAAGTGGCAAGTCTGCAGAAAAGGAAGGTAAAGCAGATATCCAGAGAAGCTGAGATGAGAGACAGAGGGGGAAGATGCCAGGTGCCTGAGCATTTTCTAATCTCCAGTTCTAGTATCATCCAGGGAGCACCACTGTACTCTTACCCTGAATTCCAGGAATGTATTTTTTATTACTGCACAACCAGTTACCACAAATGCAGCGACTCAAAAAACACCCATTTATTCACTCTGAGTCCTGCAGGTCAGAAGGCGGGATTGGCATGATGGGGCTCTCTGCTCAAGGCTAAAATCCAGGTGTCAGCCACACTGAATTCTTCTCTAGAGGATCTATAGAAAAATCCACTGCCAAGCTCATTCTCGTTGGCAAAATTCAGTTTTTTGTCCACTGTCATCAAGGGGCCACTGTCATGTTCCACAGGTCACTACCAGTCCTTGTCATGTGGCCACCTCAATCTCAAGCCAGCAGCAGTGGGCCAAGTCCTTCTCATGCTTCAAATCTCTGACCGCCCCGCTGCAGCCAGAGAAAACTCTCTGCTTCAAAGAGTTCGTGTAGGTCAGGGCCACCTGGATAACCTTCCTATCTTAAGGTCCACTGATTTGGGACCTTAGTTACATCTGCAAAATTCCTTTACTGCAGTGGCTAGACTCATGTTTGAATAACTGGGAAAAAGCAGGAGCAGGCATCTTGAAGGATCATGTTGGAATTCTACCACATTGCAGAACCTCAGTCTCCATAGGATAAAATTTCCTTTTTGGCTTAAATCAATACAAAGAGGTTTCTATTATTTCCAACTAAATAATTTCAAACAATCCACAAAGTAAAGGGAGGCAGGGCTTGCTTACCCTGAGTGGGAAAATGTGAGAGGCCAAATTTAAGAGAGCTGGCCAGGTTTAATACCAGTCAATGAGAACAATCTGGTTAAAGCATCTTAGCTAGAATCCAAACCTACGTATATCCACATGAATTACCCAGAACATGACTCTGCTCTTTTATATCAGAGGCTCACAGCTGCCTTCATTGACCAGCCATCTCCTGCTTCTTAAAAACCAATTTTCAGAGACAGAAAGTAGAGTAGGGATTAGTGAGCCCTGCAGGGAGAGAGGAAAGGGCAGTTATTGCTTAATGGGTCCAGAGTTTCTATTTGGGATGATGAAAAAATCGGAAATAAATAGTGGTAATGGTTGCACAACTGTGTAAATGTACTTAATGCTACTTTACACTTAAAATGGCTCAAATGGCAATTTTTATATTACATATATTTTATCACAATTTTAAAGTTTGTTTAAAAAAGAAAAAAAGCAATATGATGCCTAAAGAAAGAAGAGAAAGGGAGAGAAAGCATCCTTAAGAAAGTTACACTTGGCCCCAGCTGGTGTGTCTCAGTGGTTTGAGTGCCAGCCTGCGAACCAAAGAGTCATTGGTTTGATTCCCAGTCAGGGCACATGTCTGGGCTGCAGGCCAGGTTCCCAGTTGGGGGCACACAAGAGGCAACCACACATTGATATTTCTCTCCCTCTCTTTCTCCCCACCCCTTTCTCTGAAAATAAATAAATAAAATCTTAAAAAATGAGAAAATTACACTTGACTTGAGATATAAAGAATGAATAAGAGTTAGCTGGGCAAGGACAGCATTCCTTGCAAAGGGCAAGGTGGCATTCACAAGGGGGCAGGGAGGGGTGGATTTTCAGTCTAGGAGCCAAAAGGCAGCCAGTGGCTGGAGCAGAGATTGCAAGGGGAACAGTGGAGTGTCTCTGGTGGCTAGAGAATCTAAAGAGGGTAGGACTTGAAACCACAGGAGCCAGATGACATCTGTCACAAAATTCTACCTTGTCCTCCAACAAGTGACTCTCCAAATTCAGGCACATGAGTATGTATGATGGGCCTTCTTTCAGGATGCTTCTAGATGATGGGAAGGCATATGCTGTTGGACATTCCAGTGTGACCACCGTATGTGGTCTCAGGGGAAAGGCAGAAGGTTCCACCCCTCTGCCCACCCACCAAAACGAACAATGTAGGACTGCAATCATGCAATTACATTTTTGGTGTTCTTGAAGAATGAGCTCCCCAGCAAAGCAAATTTAAGAAGCCTTAAATTAACTACAGAAGCACTCATTGCACTTAACAAAAGAAGTCCCTGCTAAACAAATGTCAGGCTTAATTGGGACTCTTGTCCCCTGCCAATACCCAGCCCCTGAAGTGAAGGAGAGTGATCTGGCACAAAACACCTACGGAGGCAGCTCAGAGCCCACACACGAGACCACTCCCCAGGCACTGCTCCAAGAAACCCCATCACTGCAGTTCATGGGAACTGAGAAAAATCACAGCAGTACCTTTAACACTGTTCACATAGTTCCTGCAGATAGGAATTCTAAGCACATGCCTCTGTCTCCATTTAATCACCCGTGATTATGCAGTCTGTGGGGCAATAATGATGGAATTAAACATGGAAATGCTAATTCTGACTTAAGACATTTCACCTGGACAGATGGATGACCTTCTCCCTCTTCCCTTAGCAGATGGGCACCATTGAAAGTTCATATCCATTATCTCCCCCTATGCGTCTCCCCTCCATCAGACCCCCAGCTCTATCTTCACATTTCATTTTATACATTTTCCAAATGGTTCCATTATGATTCATGAGGCTCAAGAACCCAAATAAATTTCTCAAGCAGATAAACCAGTTTCTGATACAGCTGGCCAGCCCCTCAGAACAGCTGTCATGCATGAGAGAGGGCACCTCGCAGAAGCCATGATGCCCTTTCTGGGGCCACATCGTGACTTTCATGGGCCCCAAGGCACTTTTGTTTCTGGGTTCATTTTCTGAATAAAAATATGTATATTAACATTATTTTTGGCTGTATTGATATGAGGATGAATGGCACTGTTATATATTTATTTTTCTCCTTCAACCTAAAAGTTCTTTTTTTCCCTTCTGATTTTAAAAGAAAGTAGAACATTTCCAGTGGTCCTAGGCACTGTGCCTGCTGTGCCTAGTGGAGAAATTGGCCCTGACTGGTTCTCCTCCCAGATGTCCCAGGAGAGGGCTTCTCACAGCTGCTTCAGAGCTGAAGTCAGAATACGCCACGGTGGGGTGGTTCCACTGCTCCAGCTCCCTGCACTTCCCATGCGAGCACCCCACATTTCCCTAACAAACAACAGCTACATGCCCACACAAGAGCTGCTTTTCTCCTGGCACATTCTGAAGTCAGAGTGCCTAGGCTTGAACCCTGACTCCATCAAGTACCAACTACATAACCTCAGCCAAGTGACTGCCTCTCCACGCCATGATGTCCTCGTAAGTAAGTGGGGAGAATATAGCACCTGCCTCACCAGGAGGATTTAATGAGGTAAAACATGAAAGGTGCTCCATGAATGATAGTTGGCTTTGTGCAATTAGTGGTGGCAGTGGTGTTCTTAGGTCATGGACCCCTCTTGAGAATCTGATGGGAGTTATTCCTTACCCAGAGAAAGGACATCCATAATATCCCATACATTTCAGAGGTGCTCGGACCATCACCGCCTAACCCAAATCCCTAAAATACACCCAACCCTGGATCATCTCAGAACCCATTGGCCCATATTTAGACAACCCAGTTGGTTCTGTAGGAAAGAGCCTGATGAATAAGGTGAGGACCAAACTAATCTCCCCCAACACAAGAACAGCACTGATGCAAATATTCACAGTGCTGTGGGGACATCCATACCCAGGCAGCCTTGTCACCTGGTCCTTGCTCCCCTCATCAACTGCTATGACTTGGGGCCATCCCAGAAGACTTCTGGGAGGAGGAGGGAGCTTCATGCATGCAGTGAATGGAGTAACAGGCCCATGTTCAAATCATGCCACTTGGCAATGAGTGATTTCGGGCAATTAGCATCACTGCCCCTGCCTTCATTACCTCATCTCTAAAGATGAGACAACAGCATCTGCCTTTCAGGTTGGTTATGAAGATGAACTGGAGAGCATTATGCCAAGTGAAATAAGCCAGGCAGTGAAAGACAGATACCATATGATCTCACCTATAAGTGGAACCTAATCAACAAAACTAACAAGCAACCAAAACACAACCAGAGACATCGAAATTAAGAACAAACTGACAGTAACCAGAGGGGAGGTGGAAGGGGATAAAGGGGAAAAACAGGGAAGGGTTTTCAGGAACAACTGTAAAGGACACATGGACAAAACCAAAGAGGAGTAGGATCAAGGGTGGGAAGTAGGGATGGCTGGGGTGGCGGGGGGTGGGCAAATGGAGACAACTGTACTTGAACAACAATATGAAAAAGTTAAAACAAAAAAGGAAAAAAGAAATCAAATAGATTATGGAGCAATCAGCTAGCTCAGTGCCTGGCACAAAATGGAAGCCCATCTCCTCAATGGGCCATGGTGGTTTTCATTTGCATTTTCCTAATAAGTAATCACATGGAGAACCTTTTCATGTGTACTTATTTTGGTGTGTTTGTCTTTTCTGTGAAGTGCCTCCTCAAATCTATGCCAATTTTTTTCTAAGTGATTTATGGGAGTAAGTTACATATCTTAAATGTAGGTCTTCTGTCAGATAATATGTATATATGGCAAATGCTTATCCTTTCTCTGTGCCCACTTTTTTTATTCTCTTAAAGGTGTCTTGTGAAGAACCGAAGTTCTGAACTTTAATAAGACCCAGTTTATCAATATTTCTTTATGGTTAGAATGCTTTGTTCTAAGAAATCTTTGCCTACCCCGAGGTCATGAACATATTCTATGTTATCTATTAGAAATGTTATAGTTTTAAACTTTCACATTTAAATCTAAAATCCAGCTGGAATTGATTTTTGACATGGTGTGAGGTAAGAGTCAGGATGAATGCTTTTCCAATATTAACCAGTGGACCCCAGGCATTTACTGAGAAGTATTACCTCCCACTGATAGCACCTCTGTGATATAAATAAAATGTTTGTGTGTGGAAAAATAATAATAATACAAACCATGGATATTAAAAAAGAAAGAAAAGGTAGATGATGGCACAGTAAGAAATGAATTTCTCCGGTCCAACAAGATTCTACTATTCACAGTGTCATCCCAGCTGAACACCAACCCCCTATTCAAGCTTCTCCTAAAGGGAGAATTGGTTCTAACCTCAGGTGGGCACGTGGGTGTGCTCTCTGCCCACAAGTCTCTAGCTCAGCCAAAACGAGAATAGCAGGTGCATTCCCCGCCTCAGTATACCTGTAAGGAAACAGAGACCCAAAAATGCTGAATAACATTCACTGTGCCTAGAAAACATTGATGTGGGGATTCTCACACAAGTCAGTCTAATCCCAAAGCCCGCAGTTTTCTCCTCTACACTCTGCTGCCCAGGTCTAGGAAGAGTGGAAAAGATCCAGGGAAGAGGTGATAGCAGAGCTGAATCTTTAGAGAAAAATAGGAAAAGCACACCTATGCTTTTCAGGCTCCCTATCTGCTCAAAGTAAGCAGAGAGGAACCAGCAGCTCACTTGAAATCACAGGACCAGAAGATGCTCTGGCTCTACTTTAAATTTGAAAACAGCTCAAAGAACAACACCCAGGACACATTTTAAAAAGTCGGGCAGGTAAACAAAGTCTTTAGGAATCAGATGATCTGTGGTTTTATGTACGTGAATACCTATGCACATGACACCATTTAATAAAACTGATTTTCTTATATTTCATCGCATGATAAAGTCTCACCCCCATGTATAATCATTAAAAAATACTGAATGACATTAGTAAATTGGAACACTATGAACCCCTAGGTAAACTTCAGGATGAATTAACTCTGATGCTACTTGCTGTGGAATGCAAGCACTCAGTTCTATCTAGTTCTGTCTGAGAGTATTGTCATCTATCATTACATATATCTAAGTGAAAAACAATGAGAGAGACAGACAGAGAAAAACAGAAGTTGAGGGAGACTTTTTTATGAAACCCTAAGTGGAACTTCTGGTTCAAATGGAAGACCATGTACATGCATTTATCTACTAAAAACCCACTACAACGATGTAAAGGAATTTTTAAAGCCATGGACAGACATACAAGATGATTTTTTAAAAAGAGGGAAATAATCTGTTAAAGACAGATTTTTAATAAATCCCCGGAGTATAGTTGAGGAGTGTCAACAGGAAGCAGGGTAGAGGAAACTGTAGCTGAGATAACATGAGAAAGCAAAGGGATCAGCCAAGGAAGAAGCCGGTTTGCCTTCGATATGCCCAGAGAGCCTCGAGACTCTGCAAACCCAGCAAAACCTCCTGCGTCCAGCAGAGAAGTCCCAAGGTTGCAGCTGTGCAGTATAGACTAGACCAGCGAGGATGCAAGAGGGGTGTCTTTGGAAGAAATAAAAGAGAAAAACTTTAACCATAAAAATAATAAAGAAAACCTTAAAAAATTAAGATACAACAAAGGTAAATATTCCAAAAAGGATGAAAAAATGCAACTATAAACTCCAGAATAAAAAAAAAAAAGAACAAGAGCTAAATGTCATCTTAGTACTATTGACTCTGAAAAGAACAATATTTAATAGCCAAAATGATGTAAGCTCTATTTATTAATTTTGGTAAATACAGTAAAAAAAAGTAATCTGTCAAAGTTGAGGGAAGGGAGAATGTGGGATGCAAATAGTTAGATCTCATCTATCACAGCCAGAAATCTCAATTAACAATGACTGCAACTGATCAGTCAAGAACTGATATATACATATTTTTTGAGCCATGGTAGTAACCACCACAGGGAACTTGAAGCTAAAAGAATTCAAAGTTATGCCTCTGGGGAGTGAACAGATGTAGAAAGTGATTTTTTCCATTATGTGCTTTTCCATATTATTTTATTTTTAACCACAGGAATGATCATTTTAAATTAAATGCATTTTAAGGCTCAGGGACGTGTATGTGAACATGTATGCATGACTCTCTGGGTCTGAGATCAGATATGTATTAGTAAATGCATCAAAATGCCTGGAGTAAAACATCCTCCACTATTAATGGGGGCGGGGGAGAAGTGCCCTCAGAGAAGGGTGGAGGAAGATAAGGGAGCATTCATTTTCTTCTATAAACGTGTTGTTTTGTTTTACTACTGTCATGTGTTATTTGTGTGATCTAAGTGGGGGGTGGGGAGGATGGCAGGGAGAGAATCAGGAGTGTGGACAATACTGGGCAGGTGGGTGTGAAACACTAAAGAGAAGAGAGAAAAGGTCTGCACATCTGAGTGCCCAGAAAAGTCTCCTTATATGAGTGCAGAAAGGAGACTTGTCAAATGTTACCCTCAACCCTGCCAGGCATGAAATGCAAACGCAGTAATGACAGTGACCAGCCTGGGGACCCACCATCCGAAATTTAATAAGCGGGTAGCCGGCTCCATTGCCAAGCCCCAAGTTTTTTTTTTCACTGAGAAGCTAAAATGGAAGTGAAAATACTAATTTCATATTTCTGCTCCAACTAGCCAACTGAAATTGCCAAAGTTTTGCTGAGATGCCAGCCATGAGAGAGGCTAAATAAGCCTCACCCTGAGTGGCTGCTGCTTCTAGAAACAACTCTTCTCACTTTACACCAAATTATTCCTGCAAACCCTGATAATAGCAAAGAATACGGAGGAGATTGAAGCTGGTTCCAACCCAGCCGTGATCTGATACTTTGCCCTGAGGTCTTGCAGACAGCAGAGCGGACATATGGGGGCTGAAGCAGATACAGAGCATAAAGGAATGTGGGTGGTGCAAGGCAGGGCAGAAAAGGCACGCTCTCTCAGAAATGACCCTTACCTTCTGCCAAGCACTGCTGTGCATCTAACTTAACCTTTTGTGATAAATTGCTGATCATGAGAATTCTACAGGATCCCTCCCCTTGAAAAATGAGTGTCTGGGACACCGGTAGGAGCTGCTGTCTGCATCAGCAAAGGTTCTAAATCCTCTTTACTCATCATTTTAAAACATACATAAGTGCAGCTACCTGTTTAAAACTTAAAATGGCCGCCCTTCACCGACACATAGAGCATGCTCCAGATTTATATTTACAGCAATAACGACAGCAAACATTTAGCACTTATTACATGCCAAGGGTCGCTCTAGGCAGTCTACATATACTAAGTCAATTACACCTCCTAATAACCCTACCCACTAGGGACTATCATTATCTCATATAGATGAGATATTAAGGCACAGAGAAGCTAAGTAATTTGCCCAAGGTCACACAGCTAAAAAGTTGTAGATCCAGGATTCAAAACCAAGTTTGACTTCAGAGTCTGCCTCTCATCACCTCCATTTGCATGTTTAATAGGTATTTCAAATTTATCATGCTGTGGATAAACTCTTAATATCCTTCCAATCCTATCCTCTCCCTCCCTATCCCAGGAAAGAAAACTTTTTTATTTCCCCTAAATCTTCCTTATCTCAAATAATAACAATTCCATCCTCAATTGCTCAGGCCAAAACCCCTGAAAGACCTCTGTTACTACCCCACCATTTAACAACCAATCTGTCAGGAAATCCCACCTCCAAAATACATTCAGCATTTTAGCGCCGCTCTCCATCTCCACTGGCCTAAGTCACCATCATCTCCCTCCTCGATTACTCCAACAGCTTCCTCATTGCTTACCCTTTCAACCCTGCTACCTCAAAAAATTATGAACCCTAAAGTGGAAGTTAAACTATGCCGTTTCTGTGTTCAAAGCCACCAAGCCGAAGTTCATTCAATGGCTTACAAGTCCCTGAGCAACCTTCCAACCCTCCTCATCTAATACTCTCCCCTATTCTTTCCACTGAAGCCACACTAGCCCTATTGCTCTGCTTGAACACAACCAAAATGCTTCCATCTCAGGGCTTTTGCACCTGCCACTCTCTGCCCCCCAAGACTTTTATCATGTTATCAACATGTTTCACTTCCTCATCTCCTCCATGTTCGGACATCATTCTTTCATCCCTGACCAACTTACTGACATCGAAACCTCTCAAGCCTGCAACCTGCTATCACTTTCTCTGCTTTATTTTTCCCTAGAGCACCTATCACCTAGAATACTATTATGTGCAGAGTAGGTGCCCAATAAATATCTCTTTAATTGATGAATAAGGAGAGCACCATTTCTGATAGCAAATTCCATGTTTCTTAGGATGTCAACAGGCACTATTTTCAAAAAGTTAACCACATTATACACATTGCTTCACTCCGGTGATGCAGATATCCTTCAATGTTTAGCATTTCCTAAATTTATTTCACCTCAAAACCCTGTTGTCAGATTAGTGTTTCTTGGAAAATTCTAGGCTAAAGAGATCCAGGGGGAACCTAGCTGGAGTAGGAAACTAAGAGGGAAAGAAGTCTAGTGAGGGAAGACAAAGATATTGCCATTTACATGCCAGCTCCAACTCACTGACAATGACTTCCTGAAGTGCTGCATGGACAAGGATCCTAGAGATTTCACCAGAACAGGGACTACGCTCGTTTAGTGATGTCTGCACAGTGCACAGTGGGAGGGAATAGCACCACAGGTATTTGTCTCTCCTTCCCAGGGTATTTCTGACATCCAGAAGAAACAACGAAATGGGATTTCCCATTTCTTTCCTTCTGGCCTTCATTTTCACAAGAAATTTCCTTCAAGGACAGAAATATGAAGAAAAAGAAAGAGTTAATAAAATTTCACAGTTCTCAACATCAGGCTTCTGAAAGCTGCTTTGTCTTGTTAATCAATGAAGTAAAGCATGGTCTTTTTAAAAATCATGGGAAATATGTGATACAAAGTTAAAGAGAAAAACAGCACCCCAGTATTTACTACAAGCCCCCCATCTGTTATCCTACATAGAAGTAAACACCTCCCCATCCCATGAAAAATAGAAACCAGATGTTTCAGAGACACCATGGGATGAATCGCCCCTAGGATTTTACTGATCAGAGTAGAAGCCCATGCAGTGCAGGACTCAGGATAGGAAAGCTTGACTTCTTTTCAGTATGAGCCCCGGCTTCTATAACTCAGTATAGCAGGGAAAACAGGCCCTACACAGATTCCAAAACATATCACACTCACTTGGTCCCAGACTAACGTGACCAAACCAGCATTCTGTGAGGCCAGCAGTTCAGATTTCTCCACACAAGGCAGTTATCACTCACCCCAGCCCCATTGCAGGCCCACCTGGAGAAAAGCACACAAACTTCATGTGGATTAAAACCTCCTTGTGAAAAGTAAAACTCCTCCAAATCAATAAGCAAAAGACAACTCGTTGAGAAACAGGGAAAAGACATGAAGAGGCCAATTTCATGAAACCAGATCTAAGTTTCCAATAACCCCACAAAGAGATACAAAATTATTGGGAATAGGGAAAATGCAAATAAAAATCCCTTTGTCTGGCTAACATCTAACCATTCTCCAGACCTAAGCTGAAATTTGTCTTCTACAGAGATGCTATTTTCTTCATACCTCTTATCATCAATTATGATGGATTTACATGTATTTAATTTCTCTCTTCTCTGCTAGCCCATGAGCTTCATGAAGGAGTAACAATGTCTGATTTATTCACTACTATGTTCCCAAGACTTAGAAGAGTGTCTGACAATAGTGGGTGCTTAACAAATATTTGTTTGATGAATGATTGAACAAAGGAACAAATGAATGAACTAATGAACACACAAATGAAGAGAGCACAGTTAGATCTTTGCATCAGCCCTGGGATGGGATTTCACATTCATGTATACATCACTAGAACAGACTGATCTCCCCTTGGAAAGTACATTGGAACAAAGGGTATAGCTGCTGCTTTCCATTCACCCAATCCGGTTAAAGGAGTAAGAGGAACAAGGGCCATTCCAAGCCCCACACACCTGTCTAGAGATAAATGCAAAGGATTACCTAACACCTTCCCACAGGAATATCACAGGGGAGCCTGTTGATTTAATGTTCCTAAAAGGTATAGTGGAGAATGCTACTAATGTGTAAATTCTCCCAAAACTTAAGCCTTTAAATTCTACTGCACAGGGGCTGTCAGAAAGCAATATTTTGTGAGCTACAGATTCCAATAAAACTCACTCCGAGATGATGAAGCCTTCTTTGGTAGCCTGAGGGCTGATATATGAATAATCTGCCAGTGTTATCCTGTGTCACTTAAATATTCCTTTGGAGATTTGTCAGGAGAAAATTTAAGTAAAATTAAAGTTCAGATGGAAATGAAAAATTAACGTATGATCAAATCTATAATCTCATATCGGATTTTTTTTAAATTGTAGATAAAAACCCATTTAAGTTTTCCTGTTTTGTATTTATGGATCCAAACTGAGGTATTGCCACTGTGCTTTGTTTAACGGGCTTATATGCAGGGTTTGGGACTCCCCACCTTATTTAGATGCTGAACCTAGCTCCAGGGGGAAAATGGCATCTCAGTTTTTAAGGCAATCCAATTGTAATCATTTTTGCTTTATTGGAATTTTCATAGGAGTCCAGGTACAAGAGATTCAAAATTAATCTAAGTTATAAACAAAGCAAAAATGAAAAGAAATGAAATGAATGGTAATTCAATTCCTATAATACACAGATCCTTTTTTCTAAAATATGTACCATGGTATGGGATGGAGGAGAGGTCTAAAGCATTGTTTGGATTCAAATCCCTTGAAGTCAGAAGCATGTCTAAAGTTTATCTAAAACACTGGTGTCAACTTCTGGTCAAGATGGAGGTGTAGGTAGACATGCTTAGCCTCCTCACAGAAGCAGAATAATTACAACTAACCTCAAAACAAGTAACACTCAGAACTGTCAGAAAATAGAATATATGGAAGTCCAACAATCAAGAATTTAAAGAAGTCACATTCATCCAGATGGGTAGGAGGGCAAAGGTGTGGAGTCCAGGCAGAGAGGCAAGGAGACACGGTGTGCCATGAAGAGACAGTGATGGAACGGATGGTCCCACATTCACATGTGGTATATAAAAATTGGGAGGGATACCTTGGGAGTGAGCAATCCCAGCTCTGGGCTAGACTGCACAGTCCAGGGTTCCAGCACCAGGAAGATAAACCCCTATAACATCTAACTATAAAAACCAATGGGGGTTGAGATGGCAGAAGAAACTGCTTGTTTCTCAGGAGAGTCTATTTAAAGGGACTGCATAAACTTAGAACATAAGCAACCCACCCACTCTGGCATTCACCACCAGGGCAACAGCAGGAAAGGCACCAGTCAAAGAGGGGAAGTGGGTAAAATGACTAGAAATGGAGTGAGTGCCAGGCAAACCTCCAGGAGTCAAGTGGCAGCACTGTTCCCTCTCCAAGCCCTCCCCCCAAACAGAGCCACAATGTGGTGAAGTGGGTTGCCCTGCCCTGGCAGATACCTAAGACTCCACCTCATACAACTTAACAGATGCACTAAGACAGAGAGTCAAAGCAGATCTACTTAATACAAAAAACAAACACAGGCGGCTGCCAAATTGAAGAGACAAAGAAATATGGCCTAAATGAAAGAACAGAACAAAATCCCAGAAAAAAGAACTAAACAAAAGGGAGATAGCCGACCTATCAGAAGCAGAGTTCAAAATGCTGGTGATAAGGATGCTCAGAGAACTCACTGAGTGTGGCAACAACATAAAGAAAGAAATAAAGGTTACACTAAGTGAAATAAAGAAAAATCCACAGAGAACCAACAGTGAAGGGAAGGAAGACAAGATTCAAATCAATGATTTGGAACATAAGGAAGAAATAAACATCAACCAGAACAGAATGAAGAAACAATAATTTTTAAAAATGAGCATACTATAAGAAGACTCTGGGACATCTTCAAAGGTGCCAACATCTGAACCAGAAGGGGGGGCAGAAGGAAAAGAGGAAGAGTAAGAAATTGAAAACTTATTTGAAAAAAACCTACCCTAATTTGGTGAAGGAAACAAACATACAAGTCCAGGAAACACAAAAAGTCCCAAATAAGTTGGACCCAAAGAGGACCACACCAAGACAGATCATAATTAAAAATGCCAAAGTTGAAGATAAAGAGAGAATCTTAAAAGGAGCCAGGGAAAAGCAGAGCGTTACCTCCAGAGAAGTTCCCATAAGACTACCAACTGAGTTCTCAAAAGAAACTTTGCAGGCTAGAAAGGACTGGCAAGAAATATTCAAAGTGATGAAAACTAAGGAGCTGCAACCTGGATTACTCTGTCCAGCAAAGCTATCATTTAGAATGAAAGGGCAGATAAAGTGCTTCCCAGATAAGGTCAAACTAAAGGAGTTCATCATCACCAAGCCATTATTACATGAAATGTTAAAGGGACTTGTTTAAGAAAAAGACGGTCAAAACTATGAACAATAAAATGACAACAAACTCAAAACTATCAATAACTCAATCCAAAAAAAAAGAGAAAAAAACCTAGGCAAACAACCAGAAGAGGAACAGAATCATAGATATGGAGATCTTTTGGAGAGTTATTAGCTGAGAAGGGGAAGAGCAAGTACAAGAGAAAATGTACAGGGAATAAGGAGCATAAATGGTAGGTACAAAATAGACAGGGGGTGTTAAGAATAGTGCATGAAATAGCAAAGCCAAAGAACTTATATCTACAACCCATTGACATGAACTAAGGGGGGGGCTTGCTGGAGAGAAGGGAGTTACCGGTGGAGGGAGGCAAAGGGGGAAAATTTGGGACTACTGTAACAGTATAATCAATAAAATATACTTGAGAAAAAAATGGCTCCTGGCTGGTGTGGCTCAGTGGATTGAGTGCCAGCTTGCAAGCCAAAGGGTCGCCAGGGGATTCCCAGTCAGGGCACATGCCTGGGTTGTGGGCCAGGCCCCCAGTGGGAAGGTCACAGCTGCAATTCCCATTCTCTCCCTCTTTTTCTCCCTCCCCTCCCCTCTCTCTAAAAATAAATAAATAAAATCTTTTTTAAAAAAGGAAAAAAACAAGAGGGGAGAGGGGAGGGAATTTCAGGGGAAAAAGGGAAGGGATAAAAGGAACAAGTATTAAGGACACATGGACAAAAACTAAGGGGGGTGGAAATGGGAGGGAGGTGGGGAGCACTAGGGGGGTCAACTAGGACAGGAGTAAAAGACAGAAAACTGTACTTGAATTACAATTAAAATAAAATTTTTTAAAAAAATTAAAATAAAAAAAACCCACTGGTGTCTACATCTCCCACAAACAGCCTTTCCCGGGTTTCAGAATGTTCTCTGTCCCTTATCAAACTTAGAGAAGCAGCTGTGTTGGAGGGAGAGGTGAGCAAGCCAAAGTTTAGAAGCCTCTGGAGAGAGACAAAGCTTGAGCATGGAACTGAAATGCACACTCCAAAAGACTATCATTTACCACAGACTGTGCCCTATGTGTGACCTGTCCGCATATCATATTTTTCCAATGTGGCTCATGTGCTACACCCTGACAGTAAATCCCAAGGAGCGCAAAATGACATTCAATGTGCCCTGTGCTGTGGGGATTCATCAACATCATGATGCTTGTATTAATGAAACTAGTAAAGCATTCTCTCTAGTCTAGACCAGCAGTGTCTCAGAGTCTAAGCTTAAGACAGTTCTTTTTCCCTGAATCAAAAATAATTAGGATTATTTTTCTAATTTACAGTTCTATATATCAACCAAAAGGTTACTTCCAAAAGCATATACAGAGAATACTTTTAAAAAATATTTTATTAAGCCAAAAGAAGATGAAAAAGAAGGAATGAAGGAACAAAGGACATATGATACAAGTAGGAAATCAAACTCAAGGTAGTAGATTTAAACCCAAATGTATTAGTAATTACGTTAATTGTAAATGGCCTAAACATTCCATGTAAAAGGCATAGATTGATAGTTTGAACTAAAAAGTAAGATTAAACTATATGCTATTTATAAGAAACATAAGCAAGAGAGAAAAAATGTGCAAGATGGAAGCCAGAGTTATTTTGTGACATCCCATCACTTTTTCCTGTTCTATTCATTAAAAGTCATTCACTCAAGTAAAGGGAAATTACACAAGGATGTGAACATCAAGAAACAGATGCAGCCCTGGCTAGGTAGCTCAGTTAGTTGGAACATCATCCCCATGCACCAAAGGGTGTGGGTTCGATTCACAGTCAGGGCACATACAGAAGTTAACCAATTGATGTTTCTCTCTGTCTCTCTCTATATATATCTATCTTTATCTCTATCTCTATCTCTATCTCTATCTCTATCTCTATCTCTATCTCTATCTCTATCTCTCCCTCCTCTCCTTTCTTCTCTCTCTAAAATCTATAAACACATCCTCGGGTAAGGATTAAAAATAAGAAGCAGAGACTATTGTAAGTCATTTTATTGGCGGCCATATACCATAGACAAATCTAATTAGAGTGATCAATAAAAAGAGAAAAAAGACACAAATTACCAGTATCAGAAATTGAAGAGATGATATCAGTACAGATCACATAGATACTAAAAAAATAATGAGCTAAAGTGGACAACAATGTGTCAATAAATTCAACAACCTAGATGAAATGGATAAATTCCTTGAAAGACACTGATACAAATATCAAAACTGATACAGCTGACACCATATTCAATGAGCAAAAACTGAAAGCATTTCCCTAAAGATCAGGAAGAAGACAAGGATGTCCACTTTCACCACTCTTATTCAATGTAGTACTGGAAATCTTAGCCACAATAACCAAAAAAGAAGAAGAAATAAAAGGCGTCCAAACTGGAAAGAAGAAAGTAACAGATGACCATGATAATGTATATAGAAAACCCTAAAGAGTTCACCAAAAAAACTACTAGATCTGATAAATGAATTCAGCCAAGTAGCAGGATACAAAATTAATTAATATTAATTAATATCCAGAAATCAGTGGCATTTTTATACAGCAATAATGAACTCCCAGAAATAGAAATTAAGAAAACAATCTAACAACAAAAAAATAAAATACCTAGGAATAAACCTAACAAAGGAGGTAAAAGACCTGTACTCAGAAAACTATAGGACATTGAAGAAAGACATAGAGGAAGATACAAACAAGTAGAATCATAAACTGTGTTCATGGGTTGGGAGAATTAACATCATTAAAATGTCCGTACTACCAAAGCAATCTAGAGATTCAATGCAATTCCTGTTAAAATACCAATAGCATATTTCACAGACCTAGAAAAAATATTCCAAAAATTATATGAAACAAAAAACACCCCAAATAGCCTAAGCAATCCTGAGAAAGAAGAACAAAGTTGAAGAGATCATAATACCTGGTATCAAACTATACTACAAAGCCATTGTAATCAAAACAACCTAGTACTGTCACAAGAAAGGCATATAGATCAATAGAACAGAACAGAGAGCCCAGAAACAGAACCACACTTTTATGATCAATTAATATTTTTAAAAGGAGGTAAGAGCAAACAATGGAGTAAAAAAACATTCTCTTCAAAAATGGTGTTAGGAAAACTTGACAGGTATGTGCAAAAATATGCAACTAGACCACCAACTTACACTATACATAAGAATTAACTCAAAATGGATAAAAAATTTAAGTGTAAGTTGAAAAATGATAAAAATCCTAGAATACAGGCAGTAAAATTTCAGACATCTCTTGAAGCAATATTTTTGCAGATATGTCTCCCAGAGCAAAGGAAACAAAGGAAAATGTAAACAAATGGGACTACATCAAACTAAAAAGGTTCTGTACAGCAAAAGAAACCATCAACAAAATGAGAACAGAATTCACCATATGGGAGAACATATTTGCCAATGATACATCTGATAAGGGGTTAGGTTAATCTCCAAAATATAAAATGAATTGATATAACTCAGCACCAAGAAGACAAACAATCCAGTTTAAAAACGGGCAAAGAACCTGAATAGACACTATACCAAAGAGCACATACAGATGGCCAATAATATGAAAAAAAATGCTCAATGTCACTAATCATCAGAGAAATGCAAATTAAAACTACAATGAGGTGTCACCTCACACCTCTCAGAATGGCTGCTATCAATGAATCAACAAACATCAAGTGTTGGTGAGAATCTGCAGAAAAGGGAACCCTAGTGCACTACTGGTGGGAATGCAGACTGGCACAGCACTGTGGAAAATAGTATGGAGATTTTCAAAAAGTTAAAAATGGAACTGCCTTTTGACCCAGTGATTCCACTTTTAGGTATATATCCTAAGAACCCCAAAACACCAATCAGAAAGAATATATGCAACCTTATGTTCATAGCAGCATTATTTGCAATAGCCAAGATCTGGAAACAGCCTAAGTGCCCATCAGTAGATGAGTACATAAAAAAGCTATGGCACATTTATACAATGGAATACTATGTGGCTGTAAAAAAAAAAAAAGGCCTCTAACCCTTTGCAACAGTGTGGATGGACCTGGAGTGTATTATGCTAAGCAAAATAAGATAGTCAGAGAAATAAAAATACCATATGATTTCACTAATATGTGGAATCTAATGAACAAATAGAACCAGATGCATGGATACATGGAACAGACTGACAAATGTCAGAGAAGATGTGGTAGGGATACTGGATAAGAGTAGGTGAAGGGCTTAGCTAAATAGCATATATGCATAGCTCGTGGACACAGACAATAGTATGTTGAAGGCCGGGGGAGAGGGGGTAGGGGCTGCATGGAGGTGGGCAAAAGGGGGGAAATAGGGGAGGTCAGTAATAGTGTCATCAATAAAAGCAATGTTTAAGACATTATTGGGAAAACTTTGAAATCCAGAGTCTGTAGTGTAGTGAATTAAAACCAAATTTAATTTCTTGGCTTTGATCAGTATACTATGATTATGTAAAATGTTAACATTAGGAAAATTGGGTGAAAAAATTAAATAGAACTTTTTTGCAAATTTTCTGTAAGCCTACAATTATTTCAAAATAAAAAGTATTTGAAAAAGAAGTCTGTGCATAAGAATATCAAATAATTTATGTAGACACTCAGCCTTCAAGGAGGTAGAACAAACACAACTCCACACTTCTTAAGTGTGGGTTCCATGTAGTGACTTCCTTCCAAAGAATGAAATATGGAAAAGGGAGGGGAAAGAGCAACTTTACAGTGAAGAAACTGAACAAATACTTCCGCCAGGTGACCAATGTCAGTATCAACAGTAGAAACTCATGTTGATAATATAGACACTTTACCTCTGTGACCATCTCCTTAAGAACTTATGAAAAAACATCAAACCAAATTGAGGGATATTCTACAAAACGCCTGACCAGTACTCCTCAAAATCATCAAGGTCATCACATACGAGGAAAGTCTGAGAGACTGTCACAGCCAAGAGGAGCCTGAGGAGACATGATGACTAAATGTAATGTAGTATTCTGAAACAGAAAAAAAGGACACTAGCTAAAAAATAAGAACTTCTGAATAAAGTGTAGACTTCAGCTTAAAAAATACCAAAACTGAAGAAAAGAAAAAATAGAAAATATGAATAACCCTATAGCCAATAAACATTGAATTCATAATTTACTATTTTCCCAGAAAGAACAGCCCAGTCCTAGATATCTTTACTGGTAAATTCTATCAAACATTTAAGAAAGAAATAATATAAATATTATCCATATTCTTTTGGAAAATAATAGAGAACACTTCAAACTCATTTTATGAGGCCAGCCACACACAAACACTAAAAGATCACACACCAATATTATCCATGAATATTGATGCAAAAATTCTAAATAAAATATTTGCAAATTAATTCTAGCATTATATAAAAAGGATAATATAACATGAGCAAAGGAGGTTTATCTCAGGAATGCAAAATTGGTTCAACATTCAAAAAGCAATTAGTGTAATTCATCACATAAAAAACATTTGACAAAATTTAATACCCATTCTTGATTATTTTAAAAACCCTCATCAAACTAGAAATAGAAGGAAACTTTATCAATCTTATGAAGAGCATCTATTTTAAAACCTCTAGCTAACATCATATATAAAGGTGAAACAATAAATACTTTTCCCTTATGATCAGGAATAAGACAAAAATGTCCACTATCACCATTTCTAGTCAACATAGTTCTATACACCAAGAAAAACAAAGTTATAAAGATTACAAAAAAGGAAGTCAAACTGTTATTATTTACAAATGACATTATTGTGTAC
Organism: Carollia perspicillata; assembly: GCA_004027735.1. Classification (NCBI taxonomy): domain Eukaryota; kingdom Metazoa; phylum Chordata; class Mammalia; order Chiroptera; family Phyllostomidae; genus Carollia; species Carollia perspicillata. The sequence continues at coordinate 12,132 of PVKM010006446.1, read as the reverse complement.
ACAGAAAAACCTGTGAAAGCTACAGAAAGTTAACCAGAATTAATGTTTAGCAATATTTTTAGATATAAGATTAATGTATAGAAGTCAAATTTTTATATACTAGCAATAAACAATAGGAAATAAAAATTTAAATATATTATTTAAAATAATATCAACAGACATCAAATAACTAGGAATAAATGTGAAAGAAAGATTTACAAGACCTGTAAACTGAAAATTACTTTAAAAAGACCCAAATAGTGGAAAGAAAAGGAAGGGACTAATCAAGGAACATGTATGAGTGACCCATGGACATAGACAACAGGGTGGGGTTTGACTGTGGGAGCAGGGGGTGGGCTGGGTGGAGGAAGGCAAAGGGGGAAAAATTGGGACAACTGTAATAGAACAATAAAATATTTAATTTTTCAAAAAGACCCAAATAAATGGGTTTAATAAGGAGAATACAAACTGTTTAAGATATAGTAACACCTAACAGAGTTTGTTCTTAACACAGTCATAACAATAAGAGTGAATCAAAAAAGGAATAACTTTATCACCTTGTACCTGAACTATTATTTAATGCTAAGTCTGTCTATCACCTACAATCAGCATTTGGTCCACCTAAAATCTCCTTCCATGAAACCAGCAATATTCTGTCTCAAAGTAAAAAACACAGGCCTCAAGTCTAAATTCCTTCATTGAACTCTGAGCTCCCTGAAGACCAGGGAATGTTTGTTATTGATTTTTACATCATTCCTGAAACTAAACACAATATCTGGCTGGAAGCATTAACATTTTTTTCATCAAATGGACTCAACGGGTACTGGATATATAAACATCTCTCAAGAGGAAACCTGGGATGCACGGAAGGTGCAGACTTTTTAAACAGGAAGGGAAGATGTCTCTTGCTCTTCTAGTGAAGAACTCTAAGGGACCAAAGTTACAGAGGCCACCAGGAACATAGTCCTTCGAAGACATCTCAAACTTAGGTAAAGAAACCGTTTTTCCTTTTTTTAAACTTTAATCCTCAGCTAATTTAGTGCATGCTTTACATGAGTCAAACTGGAAAAGGACACAAGGCCCAGGGCTAGATCTCCAAGGCGGGATGAAGGAGATATCTCTGAAAACAGCATTCAGAAGGTCTCAGGAGGAATTCTGGTGCCATAGACAGAGGTGCCTTTCACAGCCAAGAGACCAACGACCAGAAATTACCTGATAATAATATTAGCAATGGTAATAGTGATAATAACTAACAGTGAAGTTAATAGTTATTAAGCCTTTACTGTACCACGTGCTTTCCACACATCCTCTTGTTTAATCTTCACTGTATTCCTATGAGTAGGAAGCATAGTTACCTCCATTTTATAGATACAAGACTGTGGCAGACTCCCACCTGCTGGTATACATATATTTTGTGTAATACCTCCCCATGAGTATGGAGAAGACCGGGGACTTGCTTCTAACCAACAGAATATGACAAAGAGGATAGGATGTTTCTGGTCATTACGTAAGATTGTAAACTTGTCTTACTCAGAGACTCTTTTCTGGCTGCCTTGGAGAAGCCAGCTGCCATCACAGACCAGCCCATGTGACAAGGAGCTGAGAAAAGCCTCCAGCCAACAACCAGCAAGAACCGAGGGCCTGAGTCTGGCAAAAAAACGAATGCTGCCAACAACCATCTGAGCTCAGAAACAGGCCCATCACCACTTGAGCCTCAGAATGAGAACACAGACCAACCAGCTTCTAGAATCTCAGCCTCATGAGACCATGAGCAGAGGACCCAGCTAAGCTGACCCACAGAGACTGTGCCCTAATAAATGTGTGTTACTCTGAGCCACTAATTTTGTGATAATATTATAAAACAATAGACAACCAGTATAAAACCTGAGTCTTACATAACTGTCAGAGCTAAGGAAGACATAAAACTCGAATTTTAACCTGATTTTAGGGAATCCTGTTCTGGGAGAAACTTACACAGGGCTGTGATGACTCCTCTTCCTGCCTAGGACTTTCCTACACATGTCAAACCCTCAACCCCAGCTACCTGTGCCCAGTGTACTTCTGACAAGCCAAGGAACATTGTGTGCTCTCCTCCTTCACTGAGAGCTCATGAAAAGAACCACTTCTGTCTTCTTCATGCTACATACACAGGGCAACAGCTTAGTGGCTGATACATAGTGGGGCCCAGTTGTGAAATAAAAGGCAGGGAGAACAATGGGAAAATCTAATAGCTTGCAGTTCTCAGATCATTATGCACTTAATAGTCGCCTAGCGTGATTATTAAATATGTACAGTCCTGCACCCCACCCATCAGATTCTGACTTGATAGGTCAGAGTCAAAGATAGAAAAGCCACGCAGTTAACAAGGATCCCAGGGCATCTGATGTAGCTGATCTTTAGACTGTGTTGTAAAAATTACTTCCCCCCAAAATGGAAAAGAAATGGAAAAGCAGAGCCATGCTAGAGGCTAGAAGTGAACACAAGTAAAACATGACAGTCGATTCTAGGAGAGTCTTAAGCAGGAGTGCTCAGTCCCACCGCATGTTAGAATCACCTGAGAGCTTTTAAAATCCCAGGGCCTAGGTTCCACACCCCAGACAAATTACTTCAGAACCTCTGTAGATGCAGCGCAGACATCAGTATTTTTTATTAATTGAGGTAAAATGTATATAATGTAAGAGTCACCATTTTAGAGCATATATAAAATTCCATATCATTTAGTGTATTTGCACTCAATGTAGTTCCAAAACCTCTCCACCAAGCTGAAAGGAACCCTCACACCCATTAAGTAGTCACACCCCACTTCACCTTTCCTCTAGCACCCGGAAACGATTGAGCTGCCTTCTGTCTCCATGGATTGGCCTGTGCTAGATATTTCATGTAAGTGGTATCATATCATACAACATATACAATAACCAAAAGTTGGAAACAACTCAAATGTCCGTCAGTGGATGAAAGGATAAACAAAATGCTGTCTATCCATATGATGAAATACTATTCAGCCTTAAAAAGGAATGAAGTACCAATGCTATAACCTGGACGAACCTCAAAAACACTGCACTGAGTGAAAGAGACATCAGTACATTTTAATCTCCCAGGAGACTCCAAGGTGCAGCCAAGGCTGAGACCCACTGATCTAAGCAATGGATATAGTTCAGGCTAAACTAAATAAGGCAGTCAGGGGAGGGAGGGACATTTCATTGAGGATGACCGTGTGTGGATGCCCAGCAGTGGAAGGGATAGGAGTGAGGTGTGACCACAGCAGCGCTAGTCTCAGAGAGTGGGCACATTTTAGCTCCTCTTGGTCCTCGGGCAACTGACATGTTTCATGGGTTCTTCAGTTCTAGGAAAAAGGAGGCCAAGGAACCCAGTGAGAAGTCAGTTGGAAAGAAAAGTAGTGCTCTTTTCCTTTGAGGTACGAAGAAGTTGGCTTTGATCCCACCTGTGGCCCAATTCTAAGTTTCCAAATTCCTTCTGAAATCTGATTTGCCACTTCCCTGAAAACCCAGAGTGCTGCCCCAAAGTCTAAGTGGGACACCCAGAGTTGATTTAAGAGGAGCAAGCTTTCACAATCAGCTCTAGAGCTTGTACTAAGCTGGAACCATACCAGCTGACTTCCCTTCCCAATCAGGGGAAGTGACAATGTCGGTCTCCCAGAGTGTATTTGCATCAAGTTTTAATGGAATATATGGTTGCATCACTCACAGGAAAAACAAATCACAGCCCACACTGGACCTGAGGCTTAGTTACAGGGATGAGAGTACTAGTGCAGGCCGTCCATGGCAATGTTAAACCAGAAAAAAATCAGCTGTGCAGCTCCCAGCAACATTTCTGCCAAATGGTTTGGAGAAAAACCAGTGGAGATGCCCCTTAACCCTGCCTTCTTTGCACAAGGGGTTAAGTTGGCAACACCAAATGTGCTCATTGCAGGGGTCTTGCAATCCAAACACGGTGAGCACTGACTGTCCTTCCATCACAGGCCAGAAGTAGAGTTAGACCAAAATAATAAAACTGGCACAAGTCTGAATGGACGTTATTTCCCCACAGCAATCCAGATGATTTTAATATGCTTTCTTGATGGCATTCCATATTTCTCACAAAAGTAAATGATCATCCCTCTGTGATGAATTAAAATATAGAATTAATAAGTTCAAGACATGAGTGGGGGGTGAGAGGTGCTATCAGTACAAGAACCACTGCAAATGGCATTTTGAAGTCTAGACAGTTTCATCATAAACTCCAACACTCCTATTTGCAAACAGACCTCAAGCAATCTCAGACTGGAAGACCCACTTAGCAGTGTGCTTCAAGCGTTTCGTTCCCACCTTTCCTCTCCTGACCTCCAGCCCACCCAAACCACATCCCATGGCCATGTCCTGTTGCTCTTACCTCCTAAATCTCTCTGGAATCTATTCATTGCTCTGCCACGCCTCTGGCACCGTTATTAACTTGTTGTGTGATGTAAACACCTTTACTAAGCATGGATTATCTCATTTCATCCCCATTTCACCACTGGGAGGTTAAGTGGGATGCCCATGGTGACACAGTCAGTGTGAGGTTCCAATACCTTAAAGCAGAACTGTGTGGCCCAACACCTCCCTTCTCCAGCCTCCCTTCCTGACCTTCCCACTTGCCTTCCAGGCTCCAGCCACACCAACCTCCCTCCAATTTACTATATTACCTTCAACCTCAGAGCCTTCACATGTGCTCTTCTTTCTCCCAAAAATGCTCTTCTGACACTTCCTCAACATCATTTCATCAAGGAAGAGATTATTTTTGTATGTATTGGAACACAATGTTCTAAAACTACCTTTAGACTATTTGCAAGGAAAAGCTATAGCAAAGACTAAAACCAAAAGAAAATATAATGCACATACCAAGAAGGTGAAGGGATTAGCCAAAGAATTATGCATGACCCATGGACATGGGCAACAATATGGGGACTGCCTGAGAGAGCTGGGGGGTGCTGGGTGGAGGGGGTAAAGGGGGAAAAATTGGGACAACTACAATAGCATAAACAATAAAATATTAAATAAAATAATGAAAAAAGGGATATAATGCACATACCAATTTATCCATTTGAAGTATACAATTCAATGGTTTTTAGTATATTCGCAATCAATTTCAGCACACATTTGTCACCCCAACAAGAAAACCCATATCCACTAGCACCTCCCATTCCCTTGCCCCAACCCCCAAGTCTCTGGCAATGACTAATCTTTCTGTCCCTATGGCTTTGCCTGTTATGGACATTACATAGAAATGGAACCATGCAACATGTGGCCTTTCGTACTTGGCTTCTTTAACTCAGCACAATGTTTTATGGTTCTTCCATTGTTGTAGCACATATCGACATTTCACTCCTTTTTATGGATGAGTAACATTCCATCGTATGTATAGATCCCATTCTATTTATCTCTTCATCAGTTGATAAATACTTGGGTCATTTCCTCTTTTTGACTATTATGAATAATGCTGATATAACATGTGCATACATATTTTGTATACTCACATTTTAATTCCTCTTGGGTATATACCTAAGAGCGGCATTTCTGTATCACATGATAACTCACTCCATAGTTCACCTTTTGAAGAACTGCCACTGTTTAAAGAGGGCTTGTCTGGCCCTCTGATGCTGAGGTTTCCCTCCTCATTTGTATATTTTCTTTTTAAAAAATGTTTTATTTATTTATTTTTAGAGAAGGGGGGAGGGAGGGAGAAAGAGAGGCAGAGAAACATTGCCATGAGAGAGAAACATCAGTCAGGTGCCTCTTGTTATGTGCCCCAACCAGGGGCTGAACCCACAACCAGGCAGTTGCCCTGACCAGGAATCGAACTGGTGAACTTTCACATTGCAGGACGATACCCAACCAATTTGGCCACACTGGTCAGGGCCTCATTTGTATATTTTCTTCACATCCTGTACTTCTCTTTTCAGAGCAGTTGTGATGAACATATAATGACCTGGATAACTCTCAGCTTAATGCCCATAACCCCCATTAGACCATTCATATCCAGTAGAAATATGATGCACTCACATACTCACTTTTACATTTTGTAATAGTCACATTTTTTAAAAAGGGAAAAACAAAAACAGGTGAAGGTAATTTTTAAAATACCATTTATATAACCAAATATACCCAAAATAATGTTTCCACATGTATTATTTTTTAAATATTAATGAAACACCTTACATTTTTTTTTATATTAAGTCTTCAAAATCCAGTGTGTACTGTTCACTTCTAGCACATCTCAATTTGTGCTCACTACAATTCACACGCTCAATAACTACCTGTGGCCAGCGTCTACCTTACTGGAAGGTGCAGCACTAAACTGCTCCCTCCCTGAGGGCAGGAACCCTGCCTGCTTTTGCCCATTATTGTATTCTCAGCCCTTGATACAATGCCCAGGATGTAACAGGCATCCCATGAATATTTGCTGAAAACTGAAAAATGAATCCACCCTAACCTCTACTCCTCCAAAAATAATTCCAAACATTGAACATTCACATACATCCACCTGGTCTTTTCAGCAACTTGAATTTGTTCAGAAAAGAGGCTGCTGGCCCTGAGCAGTGTGGCCAAGTTGGGTGTCATCCTGCAAAGCAAAAGGTCACTGCTTTGATTCCAGGTCAGGGCATGTGCACAGGTTTCCAGTTTGGTCCTCAGTCAGCACATTGGGTGCAAACAGTAACCAATCTATGTTTCTCTCTCACACTGATGTTTCTCTCCCTCTCTTCTCCTTCTCTTCCCTTCTAAGTACATACATGCATACATAAAAAAGAAAAGGGACTGCTGTATGCAGTACTGTGGGTTACCAGGACCTTCCACTGATCAGGCAAATAGTGTCTTTGTTGAAACCAGAACCAATTTAACACAAAGAGTCTTTTAAATTGTTACTGTATTTTATGTTAGGTTGTGTGATCCACTTTGAAAGGGCAGAATGGCTGTCTGCAGAAGCCTATTTAATTTCCTCCCTTTATTTAGAATGTTGGTTAATATTATTATAAAGGGAAGTAGCTCCAACAAGTGGGTGTGTACACACTCACGCACACACAGCTCATGGGGCAAATGAATCCAAGCAGCGGCTTCCTAATAACCAGCCTTCTTTGTGGTGAGGAAACAATTACCAGCATGTAAAAGCCTATATATATTCAACCATTCTCACTCCCTGCAAAATTCTAATCAATCTACAATTGATTTACCTCCTAGGCTCTTGAAACCAACTTTGTCAAAATTACTCAGGAATGAATTGAGGCCAAGCATTACCCCTTGGGAACTCAGGACAAAGCAAGTCAGCCATTGTCAGTGCAGACTTAGCCACACATGATTATACCCAGACCTATGAAATAGGGATACCTCACCATACTCCCTCCCCAGGCAGGTCCCCATTGCCTGGGCTGCAGCCAGGAGTATTCAGACACAGGTGCATTAGACAAATATTTCCTAAATTTTATTTGTGGTTATGGAGTTGGGGTTGATTACTGTATATTAATGGACAAAATCCTTCACAATGCTATATACCCAGGCCCTTTGCCATATGACTTTGCCATTCTTCCCATTAAAGAGGCAGAGTTTCTTTCTCTAGACCTTGATGATGGGTTTAGTCATGTGTCTTGCCTTGACCAGTGGAATATTGGCCTGTGTTATATGACCAAAACTTGCACATAGAAGCTCAATCCTTCTTGCTCCCTTATACTTATGTCATCACCATTAGCGTATGCCCAGGCTAGCCTGCTGGTCCCAGGGAAGAACAAGAGACACTAGGGCAGATCAGAGCTTCCCAGATGTGCCCCCTCTACATCAACAACCATCATCTGACTGCAGCTCCAAGATGGCTATTGAATTCAACCTCTGATTTGTGTTACACAGCACTTTTGTGACAGGAGGTAACTGATACAAGGGTCACTGCCCCTTACCTCTATGTGTTTTAACCAAATTTGAACAAACAGCTAGATGGACCCTCCAATTGCCTGTCTTTCAACAAAGTGTATTGGAGAGCTAGTCTGCCCCTGACACTATCAGTTGCCTACCCAGGAACTGGTTATTGCTTTCTTCTTCTTTGTTAACAGAACTCTTCTGGAAGTGTTGGCCCAGCCCCTGGGTATAAATCATGATTGGTTTAAGCTGGGTTTGGCAAACTAGAGCCCAGGGGCCAAATCTAGCCCATTGACTGTTTTTGTAAACAAACTTCTACTGGAACAAAGCTGTGCCCACTCATGTATGCATTGTCTATGGCTACTTTCATGCTCCAATGGCAGAACTGAATAGTTGCAACAGAGGTTGTCTGGACCAAAAAGCCTAAAATACTGCCATTTTTTACAGGAAAATTTTGCTGTTTCCTAGTCTAAGGCTTAGATTCTAATCTAACCACATTGATCAAACCCCTCTTTGCCTATAATGGGTTTAGGACTGATCCCACAATTCCATTCTGACCATTGTGTTGAGGGTCTCCCCACTCCCTGCCAGCCCACAGTTGATGCAGCTGGGGTGTAGGAAGTCTGCTCAGATTTTCTGGGACAGACTTTAATACAGAAACATGCAGGGAGACACTGTGCCTCTTGCCTTCTTGCCTTTGGGCGCTGTCATGTGAGAACCTCATATTTGGACTGTGGCAGCCTCTGTGATCATGAGGAGAAAGAGAAGAGAATCAACAGAAAAGTCAAACAAGCAATTAGTTATCTTGAGCTATTCATTTAACAAAACTTGGAATCGGCTATCTCTAGGCTTACTATGTGAGACTATGATAAAACCCTGTAGTTCAAAATGAGTGGTTAGTCACTTGCTGGCTGGCTCTGCCTGAGGCAGCTCTTGCATGTCCTACTTGAACCACGAGGCCTGGATCCTATGCAAGGGGACAAGGTAGGGACCCCAATGCCACAGTTTAAACAAAGTAACCCATCCACTAATACTGGTACTTAGCCAGATAGAGTTAGCATTTCCTGTCTGGCCAACCAGATCAACTTGTCTTCTCACAAAAACATACAGAACTAAATGGTAATGGAGAAAAAATACATTAAAGATTAAATTTTAAAAACAAAAGAATAAAACATGAGCCCTGACTGATATGGATCAGTGGACTGAGTGCTGGCCGGCAAACTGAAAGGTCGAAGGTTCGATTCCTGTTTCTCTCCTTCTCTTTCTCCCTCCCTTCCTCTCTCTCTAAAAATAAGTAAAATAGAAAAGAAAGAAAGAAAACAACAAGAAAGCTCCTGTCCCAGTTCATCCCTGAGGAGATAGAAGTGACGCTGGTACTTCCTTACTCTATAGGACAAATTGGGAAAATTGGGGACAGTGCCAGGCACAAGACACACAGCACTGGATGTGATGCTTCTGGAGGTTTTTGGTGTGTGGAGCCATAGAAACTACATTTCTGGATACTGGGCTTAAGAATAAAAACTTGAGTTATGTCTACTAGTGTTCTCCTTCGCTCCAAACCAGAGGGAATACATTTTGTTCCACCACATCCAGGTGTAAGAAATGTCACATTCCTATTTCTGTAACTCCAGTTAAATCTGCTGCAAGCCTTCATATGCCTGGCAGGTGGGGAATTTGATCTTGTCATCATGGGGGCTTCTTTCTCTTCTCCATGAGCTTACACAAAAACTCTGGGCTTACTTACATGTTGTTGGAAAGCCAGGCAAGAATTATGTCCCTGTTGGTCGCCACTATTGCAGCTGCTCCCAATCTGTTAACCTTTTGGGGCCATCTGCTACAAGAAGACCCTCATATAGTCATTCCACTGCCACTGGCCACAGGTTCAGCCACAAGGACACTCATGCAACAGGTCTCTACTACACCTGGAGACTTCAAGAAGCCGTCTCTTAATCTCAGCTTCCTCTAAAATCAAACCATTCCTGCTTTCTCACCTCTGCACACAGGTGCCAGCTCTGGCTCTCACTCCAAACCTTGGCGATGACCCAGCTAAACCCTCCTCAACGACCCTCAGACACCAAATCTCTTCCCCTTCCCTCTTAAGGGAAACAATTCAGGGGTATCTTCGGAAGCCCAGTGGTGGCCTCTCTTTTCTGAGAAGTTGTGTTTGTTCAAGTGCTGTGTTTATCTTGCTTACCACCATATCCCCAGTGTCTGGCATGTGGTAGGTACTATTAAGGCTGGCACATAGTAGGTGCTGTTAGTGTCTGCTGAACTGAACTCATGAGGTTAAAATGATTAGCTGAAATTTGCCAAGCAACTGGATGGAAAACCAATCAAAGAAAAAAAAATCAAGCAACCATGTCTTTGAGCTCTGAACATGCAGGCAATTTTAAGAGGCAAACACACAGCTATTTGCCTCCAAACAAACTAGCACCAGCTGTGGAAGCCTCCCTCTGCCTCTTAAAGAGAGCCAGTTTCTCATTTTTTAAGTACATGGCATTCCTCGACAGGTTACAAAGGAGCAGTATCCACTCCACTGCCGCCAGCCAAGGACTGCAGCCAGGTGCCAAGGGTTTGATAGTTAAGCAGTACATTTTATAGGGTAAAACAAAAATAACATCCACATCAATCTTCAACAACTACCACTTTCCAGAGGGCAGATCCCATTTGTAGAATTTTTTGCATGTCAGACATTGACATGGGCTCAACAACACACTTTTGGGATTGATTACAGAGAAGAATAAAGGGAGTCTGCAAGATAAAGGGACAAGAATCAGAATTCTCAGGACAATCCAGCAAGAAGGAGGGAAGTAGAGAATGGAGAGGCAAAGTAGCCCTGGCCAATGTGGCTCAGTTGGTTGGAGCATCGTCCCCTAAATTTAAGGGTTATGGGTTCAATTCCTGGTAAGGGTACATGCCTGGGTTGTGGATTCCGTCCCAGTTTGGGCACAGGTAAGAGGCAGCCAATTAATGTTTCTCTCCCTCTCTCCCTCCCTTCCCCTCTCTTTAAAATCAATAAGCATGTCCTCAAGTGAGGATTAAAAAATATTTTTTATTTTTTATTAATAATTTTTTTAAAAAAGAAAAAGAAGCCCTGGCTGGTGTGGCTCAGTGGATTGAGTGCTGGACTGTGAACCAAAGGGTCACTGGTTCGATTCCCAGTCAGGGCATTCCAGTTCAATGCCTGGGTTGCGAGCCAGGTCCCCAGTAGGGGTTGAGTGAGAGGCAACCACACATGGATGTTTCTCTCCCTCTCTTCTTCCCTCCTCTCCCCTCTCTCTAAAAATAAATAAATAAATAATCTTTAAAAAAGAAAATGGAGGGGTGAAGCAAAGTGAGAGAAGTCAATGAATTAGCCAAGATCAAGTGTAGAGTTATGTGACTCTCTCCAGGGCTGCAAATCTCAGGTCAATGTTCAGTGTGAATGGCTTATGCTTGTGGAAATCAAAGCAGGAACCATGTTTCTGATCATCAGAGTGCAAGATAGAGGCAGCAGACATAGACTAACATGCCCAGGAGACCGGGGAGGTTCTGAGATACTGAGCGTCCACGCCAGTCTCAGCAGAAATCTCAGGGAGGACTTAAGTCATCTACGGATTATGAAATATGTGGGCTTGAGAGAATTGGTTCCCAAGCAGATGCCCCCAATATATCTTCCAACTCCACCAACTCCTACTGGGGCTTTTAACAAGTTACTTAAACTCCTCTAAAACCTCAGTTCTCATCTCTAAGCAGAAGTTACTTCATCTACCCCATCAGGAAGTTATTGTGAGAGTAAAAGGAGATGATGAGAGTAAAGGTGTTCAACACATTGCCGAAAATATGATGATCTGTCCATAAACATGAGCCACCATCACCATGACTCTAGACTTCAGAAGAAAGAGCATTCCCTACAAACACACTGGGGCCCAAACCAGGTCAAACAGCAGAATCCCTCGGGATATCCAAGCCCTACCCCAGACCTACTGAGTCAGTAGTATTGGAGGTAGGCCCAAGAACCTGTACTTTTAAAGTCCACCAAAATAAGCAATAGAATTGCAACTTGGGCTCTTTTCTTTTTACATTTCCATAGTTTTTAATATAGTCCCAGATATGTAAAATCATTAACACAGTCAATTTTAGAACATTTTATCACCTCAAACAAAAATCCCATACCATCCTTCAACTCACTCACCAGCCCTAGGCAACTACTAATTTCTGTCTCTATAGATTGATTTCCCTGTTATTGATTTTTATATGAATTAAAATCATATAATATGTGACTTTTTGTGCCTGG